>OVAN01000038.1:0-118296 GCA_900406275.1 Anastatica hierochuntica
TAAAGTATCTCTTTAGTTCAATTGTGTGTGATATCAAACTGAGTTTTCACACTCTCGTCATGTCCTTCTCTCGGTAATTTCGTCGAACGGATTAAAGACGCATGTCGTTTCCTCGTATCTGCTGTTCTTGGTACGATTCTCTCGGCGATCTTGACCTTCTTCTTCGCATTAGGTAACGCTTCTCGTTTCCTTGATTCTGTTCTCTCTTTCTCTATGTATAAATCCAATTTAGTCTATGTGTTGCGATTCAGAGATTTGATGAAGATAATTGAATAGCTTCTTCTTCTTTTGGGTTGATGATGGAATAGAATCTTAAGAAAGTTGATTCCTTTTTTCAGTGGGCACATTGCTTGGGGCAGTTACAGGAGCTTTGATAGGTCAAGAAACCGAAAGTGGTTTCATCCGAGGAGCTGCGGTTGGAGCCATTTCAGGAGCTGTTTTCTCTATCGAAGTCTTCGAATCATCGCTTGTTCTTTGGAAATCTAATGAGTCGCGTTTCGGATGCCTCCTCTACTTGGTGAGCTTATTATATCCTTTAGCTTTTCGGAACTATTCTCTTTGCTCTGTTTTCTCCGACTACATTCGAGTTTCGAGTGGATTAGGACTTCAAATTGATGTTTGTTTCTTGCTAATCCTGTGTAGATTGATGTCATTGTTAGTCTTTTAAGTGGGAGACTAGTGCGGGAGCGCATTGGACCAGCAATGCTAAGCGCGGTTCAAAGCCAGGTACGATTTGTTCGTGGTATTGGTTCCATTTCTGCAATGAGATCTTTCTGTTTTCTTTATCATTGCCGCCTCTCTTGTTGCTGATACAGATGGGAGCTGTGGATACAACTTTCGAAGAGCTCTCGAGTATCTTTGATACGGGTGGCTCAAAGGGATTAACAGGAGATTTGGTTGATAAGTTACCAAAAATCAAGATAACAGGCAAAAACAATTTGGATGCTTATGGCAACAATGACTCATGTTCCGTTTGTCTTCAGGTCTGTTTTGCTATGAAAACCACAAATCCGCTGTTCCGAACACAAAAATGTTACTAACTTATTCGTTCTTGTGTAAATTTTGCAGGATTTTCAGCTTGGTGAAACGGTAAGAAGTTTGCCACATTGTCATCACATGTTTCACTTGCCTTGCATAGACAATTGGCTCCTCAGGCACGGATCTTGTCCAATGTGTAGACGCGATCTTTAATCTCCTTTCTTACCGTTTGCTGCACAGTCTTTCTCTGAGCTTCTTCTTGTTCTATAGTCGTTATCTTGTGGTCAAGACTATAATGTACAAAGAAATGACAAAAAAAAGTTTTGAAACTTTGTTGTTCTTGAAGCCTAGAATGTGAACCAAATCCATTAAAGTCAAGAGTTAGATTGTGTGCTGGTCTCACCAAGCTTTCTGTAGTTAAAACGCGAGGGACCAAGAAAGGAAAAGCCGATAGCCTTTAAATGAATAAGGAGACTTCACAGAAGAAGAAACTTCAACTATAGGACTTGATATTTATTCTGATTTCAATTTGTTTAAGAACATGGAGAGCTTTGACTTAACACACAAAGCAATGATGTTTCTTAATAGAAGCCAATGCCTGTTTGGTTAAAGAAGATCAGGCTGTTCACTCCCAAATGCACCGGTTTAGTTTTCGTGGAAAGTAGAGAGAAAGCAAAAGAGAAAACTATACATTCTGGTGTTATCCATTTGCAGAGATAAAAATAAAAAGCAAGAGTTGTTTTTGAATCACCAGATTACATGAGATGCGTGCAATACTTCTAGCTGCAACAGCCACCTCCTTGAGAGATTGCACCATCTCTTCCTCCAGCTGCACCTTGTGGACGCCCGTAGCCAACCTTAATGCCCGATGACTGCAAAATCCACAGAGTTCAAGTAAAAAAGATACACGTTGTAAGTTTGCAACACAATCAAGGTATTACTACGAGGGGATTTACCTCGTTGGATACATCAAAGACACCGTCCTGAATGTTCTGTAGGATCTTCGCTGCAGTCTGAATGAATGCCTGTTCATATTATACAAGATCTTTAAGCCTTCTACAGCATTTCTCTATAGGATGTAGGGAAAAGAAAAGTTTTTTAAGGAAGTTTTCGTCTCACCTCCTCGACGCTTTGAGCTGTTCTTGCAGATGCTTCTAAGAAAAGCAGACCGTGTTCTTTAGCAAACTGTTCTCCTTCCTCTTTGCTAACAGCTCTCTTTTGAGCAAGATCACATTTGTTACCAACCAGCATGATACTCATGTTAGGATTTGCATGTTGCCGTGCATCCTCCAACCAACTCGCCAAATGATTAAACGTCTCCCTCCTATAACCACAATACCAACAACACTTTTCTTCAGTTCTCAAAGCCAAAAAGATCAAAGCTCGAAAGGCGCATTCGATGATACATTACAAACCTTGTGATATCATAAACCAGTAAAGCTCCAGCAGCTCCTCTGTAATATGATCTTGTGATTGATCTAAATGACTCTTGTCCCGCCTACAACATTCCATCATCATCATACGCTTTTGTTTATATATCGTAAACAAGATCAACACTAAACATAAACAACTCCAACACATAAACATCATACAATGGAGATATACATATACTAATTGTATTGATTACGAGAGAGTGAATCTAATTAGAGCAAGAGAAGCGTACGGTGTCCCAAATTTGAAGTTTGATAGGGCGGCCATCGACGGTGACCATACGAGCACCAAACTCAACACCAATGGTGAGATCGTGGACTGGTTGAAATCTCTTGTCAGTAAATTGCAGAAGCAAGCAAGATTTTCCCACACCTGAATGAGAAAAAAAAAACTCGATCTAACACATAAAATCAAAAAAAGGGGAAGAAAGAGGATATGATCGGTGACGATGGTGGTGAATCACCTGTGTCTCCGATGATGATGTACTTGAAGAGGTAATCGTACGACATGGTTGATGAATTCGAATCAAGATCGATGAATTTTTTTTCTTCTTCTTCTTCTTCTTCTTATGAGTCTGGAAAAAATAAAAAGAGATGTGGAGAGAAGAGGAAGAAGAAGAGATGGAGATTACAAGTCACACCGATGTGACGCGCTTTGATTTTTATTATCGCGAGGTTTCTTTCTCGATCGCGAAGCCATCTCTTTCTCATTTTTTTTTTACTTTCTTTATGAATTAAAAAATTATTATTTGTAGGGGGTAAATAGTCACTAAAATAAGTTATGGGTTATTTATGGAATTTTGTGATAATTAAGGGTGAGAAAAAAATTCCAAACCGTAATTACGTTCCTTCGTCGTCTTCTTTAATCCTTTAAAATTTACTTTCTACCATGGCTGTTTGATGATGATGCCTTTCCACTTTCCTTCATCATCTTCGTCGATCTACTTCATCAAACCTAGCCCTAGCCCCCAAATTTTTCTCATTGATCAAAACCTTTTTGATAAATCTTGATTCCCATTGAGATAGAGAGATTGAAGATTTGGGTTTGTTTAATTTTCTGGGAAAATTCTTCGCGATGCATCGCAGTTTTTCGCCAGACGCGATGCCTCCGATTTCATTCACTCCTCCCATGGCTGATTCATTCTCTCCTCCTCCTTCGTCTTCCGGCGATTTACCGGAAATTCCCGATGCTTGGTATGGTAACATTCAGTACTTGCTTAATCTCTCCGTGATTGGGCTTTTATGTTGCGTCTCCATCTTCTTGTTCGTCAAGCTACGAAGCGATCACCGTCGTATGCCTGGTCCTTCTGCTCTCTTCTCTAAGCTCCTCGCCGTCTGGAAAGCTACCTGTCGTGAGATCGCTCGTCACTGTGGTGCTGATGCTGCTCAATTTCTCTTAATCGAAGGTGGTAGCTTCGTGCTTCTCTTCTCCATTGCTGTTTTCGCTGTTTCGGTTATGCTTCCTTTGAATCTATATGCTGGGACTGCTCTGCTTAGTGATGAGCTTTCTAAAACGATGATTACACATATTAAGAAAGGTTCAGGTTTGCTTTGGCTGCATTTTCTGTTTGTTGTCGTCGTTGTTGTTATCTCTCACTTTGGAATCACTGCCATTGAAGCTCGGCTTAAGTTTACTAGATTTAGAGATGGGAATGGGAATATCAGCGACCCGAATGCGAATTCTACCGCTGTGTTCACTGTAATGGTACAGGGTTTGCCTAAGAATTTAGGGTCTGATAGAGTTGAGTTTGAAGAGTGCTTTCGGTTGAAGTACCCGGGGAAAGTTTACAAGATTATTGTTCCTATGGATTTGTGTGCATTGGATGATCTGGCTACGGAGTTGGTTCGTGTTCGAGATGATATTACTTGGTTAGTTGCCAAAATGGACTCTAGGCTTCTGCCGGAGGAGCTGGAGAATGGTGGAGACAATGGAGTGTTGTCTCGTGTGCGTGTTTTGTGGGTTAGGGTGAAGGTATTGTGGTCTCAGATTACAGAGAGGTTTGGTTTTACGGATGATGAGAAACTGAGGAAGCTGCAAGAATTGAGAGCTGATTTGGAGTCTCAGTTAGCAGCTTACAAAGAAGGCCGAGCACAAGGCGCTGGGGTTGCTTTTGTGGTGTTTAAAGATGTGTACACGGCTAATAAGGCTGTTCAGGATTTCAGAAACGAGAGATCTAGGCGTACTGGAAAGTTCTTCTCTGTCACTGAGCTGCGGTTACAGAGAAACCAGTGGAAAGTTGAGAGAGCACCCTTGGCTACTGATATTTACTGGAATCATCTGGGATTGACAAAAATCGCTCTCATCATACGAAGAGTGATTGTAAATACGATTCTACTCTTGATTCTTGTGTTTTTCAGCTCCCCATTGGCCTTGATTAGTGCCTTGGTAAGTGCTGGGCGAATCTTCAATGCTGAAGCACTGGATAGTGCTCAGTCTTGGCTCACATGGGTGCAAACTTCTGGCTGGATTGGATCTCTGATTTTTCAATTTCTGCCCAATGTCTTCATATTTGTTAGCATGTACATCGTGATCCCTTCTGCTCTCTCGTATCTTTCCAAGTTTGAGCGGCACCTAACAGTGTCTGGGGAACAAAGAGCAGCTCTCTTGAAGATGGTTTGTTTCTTCCTTGTGAACCTCATCGTGCTCAAGGCTCTTGTCGAGTCATCGCTGGAAAGCGCACTCTTGAAAATGGGTCGTTGCTATTTAGATGGTGAGGATTGCAAGAGGATTGAAGAATACATGAGCCCTTCCTTCTTATCAAGGTCATGCGTTTCTGCTCTAGCTTTCCTTATCACAAGCACATTCTTAGGGATCTCCTTTGATCTACTCGCTCCAATCCCGTGGATCAAGAGAAAAATCCAGATGTTCAGGAAGAACGACATGCTTCAGCTTGTTCCCGAGCAAAACGAAGAGTACCCTTTGGAAAATCAAGAGCCAAGCAGCAACCTTGAGACACCACTTCTCCCTGAAAACATGTTTGAGTCTCCAAGATTCGGCAACATTGAACCAATGACCCAAAACCTTTCTGAATACCCAATCAGCCGAACCTCACCAATCCCTAAACAAAAATTCGACTTTGCCCAATACTATGCCTTCAATCTCACCATCTTTGCCTTAACAATGATATACTCTTCATTCGCTCCACTCGTAGTCCCTGTAGGTGCGGTTTACTTTGGTTACAGATACATTGTCGACAAATACAACTTCCTCTTCGTGTACAGAGTCCGCGGTTTCCCTGCAGGCAATGAAGGAAAGCTAATGGATACGGTTTTGTGCATAATGAGGTTCTGCGTCGACTTGTACCTCGTCTCCATGCTGCTCTTCTTCTCTGTCAAAGGAGATTCCACAAAGCTTCAAGCCATATTCACACTCGGAGTGCTTGTGATGTACAAGCTTTTCCCTTCGGATACAGACAGGTATCACCCGGCTCTCCTCCGGAGTATTCAAACTGTCGATAGCATCGTCGATGGATCTGTGGATTACGAGGCTTATTCTCAACCCAACTTCGATTGGGACACTTACAACAACAGATAATTCAACGACCTTTTAAGTCTTACTTATTAGTTTTGTTCTTTGACCAAACCGGGACTTAAAATCTATTTGTGAAAGTTAAAGGTTTCTTTTTGTATATCTCTCTATCTTTTGGGTTGTTTGTACATTCCATCTTTTTGTGCAATTATTGCTTTTATCATCACGCGGGGGGCATTTTAAAGTATTTAATACTATCAGGTTCTAATAGTATCTTTCTTAAAATTTGGGTAAGATGTCAGAAGAAACAGAAATTATGAGGGGTGTATTATAATAAAATTTAGCATGTGGGACCCAGTGTTCTCTGAAATGAGAACTATCACGACTGTTACACACTCACCTAACGAAGAAGAACATAGATCTCTCTCTCGTCTCCTTCCTCGATTCCTCAAAATACCTAATTTTTGCTTTTTGTTCTTCTGATTTCTTACTGTTCCAAGATCTGAATCGAACATTTTGATTTTCGAATACTTCTCTTGTGTTTCTGGCTCATGATTTTCTCTTTGTTTTCCCGAGAAAAACCCCCGGGAAAGTAGGATAATCATCATCATCTGTCGATTACAATGTCCTGCTGTTTCTTCAAGAACAGTCTGTTGCTGATCCCGATTTTGACGTTACTAAGCTTCGTAAGCTGCAATGGTCGAATCTTTACCTTCGAGATGCATCATCGATTCTCCGACGAAGTCAAGCGGTGGTCCGATTCATCTGGAAAGTTCGCTAGTTTTCCTCCTAAGGGAAGCTTCGGATACTATAACGCTCTCGCCCTTCATGATCGGCTTATCCGTGGGCGTCATCTCTCGGAGTCTGATTCGCAGTCGTCACTCACTTTCGCCGACGGAAACGCCACTTCTCGTATCAGCTCTCTCGGATTGTAAGTTCATTTTTGTTCTGATTGAAGCTTCTCAGGTTCTGGATAATCAGATTATTCTGTTTCGCTTTCTCTTGATTTCAGTTTGCATTACACGACGGTGAAATTGGGAACTCCAGGGTTGAGATTCATGGTGGCGCTCGATACAGGAAGCGATCTCTTCTGGGTTCCTTGCGATTGCGGCAAATGCGCAGCAACTGATGGAGCTGCTTACGCTTCTGTATGTTAACACTCTTTCAGCAATAACACTTGTTGAGTTTTATTGATCTTACCATATTGAATATAAGTTTCCATGATCGAGTCCTTGATTCTGGGTTTCTGTTTGCTGTGTTTAGGAATTTGAACTAAGTATCTACAACCCTAAACTTTCAACCACAAACAAGAAGGTCACCTGCAACAACAGTCTATGTGCACAGCGTAATCAGTGCCTTGGAACATTCAGCACTTGCCCTTATATGGTATCTTATGTCTCTGCTCAAACTTCCACATCCGGTGTTCTCATGGAAGATGTTATGCACTTAACAACCGAAGATAAGAATCCAGAGCGTGTTGAGGCATATGTTACATTTGGGTTAGTAGCAGTTAGCAATAGCATCTTCGCATTGCTCCATTCGCTTCTTGTTTATTCAGTTTGAATGCAGTAAGTTCCTGAAATATGGAAGTTTTACAGATGTGGACAGGTTCAAAGTGGTTCCTTTCTTGACATTGCGGCACCAAATGGTTTATTTGGTCTTGGCATGGAAAAGATATCGGTTCCAAGTGTTTTGGCGAGGGAGGGTCTGGTTGCTGATTCTTTCTCCATGTGTTTTGGACATGATGGAGTTGGAAGGATCAGTTTTGGCGACAGAGGCAGTTCTGATCAGGAAGAGACGCCGTTTAATCTGAACCCATCACAGTAAGTGGTAATCATGTACGCACTAGATTATGTTCCTTTGTTAAAAAAATCTGGTGTTCCAAGAATGCGCTTGTTAACCGTGGACCAACTCATTGCAGCCCAAACTACAACATCACAGTGACTCGGGTGCGTGTGGGGACAACTCTAATAGATGATGAATTCACAGCTCTCTTCGACACTGGTACATCATTCACTTATCTGGTGGATCCAATGTATACGACAGTCTCAGAGAGTGTAATCATCTAATCACCATCATGCTGTGCTTGTCCCTCAGTGTTACTCAATTTTGATAACTCTATGATTCACATTTTCTCTTCAGTTCCATTCTCAGGCCCAAGATAAGCGGCATCCACCAGATTCAAGGATTCCTTTTGACTATTGTTATGAGATGAGGTATGAGTTTGTATCCATCCCGACTCTGATGTTTCTTTTGTCTTTGCCACTCAATTCTAAACATGTTTTTCTGGTAAACTGTTTGATCAGCACTGACGCGAATGCCAGTTTGATACCAAGTTTAAGCCTCACAATGAAAGGAAACAGTCATTTCACCATCAACGATCCAATAATCGTCATCTCTACTGAGGTCATACACTCTCTCTTTATTTCTTTTTCTATCCTTCCCAGCTCTTTATCAGTGTGCTGATACTATCAGTAGCTCTGCATTTTCACAGGGCGAACTTGTATACTGCCTGGCCATTGTCAAAAGCTCTGAACTCAACATAATCGGACGTAAGTACAATTTTTGCTTTTCATCGATCATCGAACATCCCCGTAAACAAAGACTTCACATTATTTACTCTTTGATGAAACAGAAAACTACATGACTGGATACCGTGTAGTATTCGATAGAGAGAAGCTGGTCTTGGCTTGGAAAAAGTTTGACTGTAAGTGTTTCTCTTGCGTATGTTAGTTCAAAACCCGTTGTGTTCTGGCTAAATGATCTGTGAGAATGTCTCCACACAGGCTCTGATATCGAAGAGACAAAGACCACCACTCCTGCCGCAACAAACAAAACTGCGGGAGTCGCTCCTCCGGCAATGGCGGCCGGAATAGGGACTCATAATACGTCCTCGGAACCACATGAAACAAACCAAACCATCTCAAGAAGTAGCAGCTCATCCTCAAACCAAAGAGTTAAAACAGTAAAGCAATGGTCTTTGTTCAGATTTGTGTTCATATTACTTCCACTTTTGTAGACATATAGTCATCATCTTATCCAAAACACAATAGCCATATTTTTTTTGTTTTGTATCATAAACGAGATTATAGAGATTGGCTTCTTCAGGAAAATATAGTCTCCTCCACTCATATCAGTGTATCATATCTTGTCTCCTCTCTCTACTGTAAGTAGATAAGTAAACCGAAATAAACCGAACCAAAACATAATTCAAATAGACGAAAAAGCGATTAACAATATGATGTATTTACGGTTAACTAAACCAATAACTTAGTGACATTTGGCATTTGAAACTCCACGTCATCTATCCGTCATCGGTCTTAACAACCAATAAGATTAATCAAAAGAAACAAAAAAAATCTGTGTGTTTTTCTCATGCTTATCTCAAGGGCAATTTCGTAACTTCAGTTTCCGCGGTAACCAAGCAAAAACCAAAACCTAAACGGAAAAGGTAAAAGACAAATTAAATAGAGAGGACATATAAAAAAGATTAACACACGGAGAAAGAGAGAGAGAGAGGAGACTAGACTGCTCCATCGTCTTCTCCTTCTGGGGAATTTTTTTTTGGGGGAAAATCGGATTTTTTTTTTTGTTGTTGCATTACTCGAACCCTAACCCTAATTTCTGAATCGCAGAGGTTTTCATCGGATTCATTTACTCGTTAACTTAGTAGAAATCGATAATCGTTTATTTAGATAGTGTCGATCGTAGCTAAATCGACTCTCTTTTAACAAACCCTAATCTTTTTTCTGGCCTCTGATGGCGTCGGCCACCACCAATAACTCAAACTCTTCTTCTATGTCTCCTCGTCGTATGAGCGAGAATCACGGCGGCAGCAGCCCTACCTCCGCCTCCGCCGCCGCCGCTGCACAGTCGCGCCGTGTCCCTCGTCAGGTTAATTCACCTTGGAATCAGATCGTCCGCGGCGAATCAGAGCCTATCGCCGCCGCTCCTTCTTCCACCCAATCTAAGGCTCCGATCGCGGAGCCGATTGCTTCTGTATCCGTCGCTTCTTCTCTTTCGACGGTGGAAGCTGCTGCTGGAGATGAGAAATCAGAGGAATCTGGTGGTCATGTTAATGCTGGAAAGGGTCCAGTTTGGAAAAGGCCGTCTAATGGAGCTTCTGAGGTGGCTCCTTTCATGGGAGCTTCTTCTTGGCCTGCTCTCTCTGAGGCCACGAAAGTTCCTTCGAACAAGTCTTCTTCTGATTCGTTGAAAAGTCTCGGTGATGTACCATCATCATCTGTTCCCGTTTCTCAGGTTTGAATTATTGTCAAAAACCTTATTGATCTTGTGGTTTTGTTTGGTTTTCTTGAGTTTTTAGCTTCTGCTTATGATCTATCTACTTGCTACTCACTGCCCTTTGTTGGAATGAATCTTTATTGTTTGGATTGTGTATACTGCAATGCATCAATTGAAAAATGCATATTGAGAGACTGATCTCTTTAGCATCAACGAATTTGACAGTCTTGAGTTGTTTCTTTTCCTAAATCTGCAATGTCGAAAACTTGTTGTACACTTTCACTTATGCATGTGTTATCCTGAGATAGTAGTGATAATGCTTATGTGTGTTTTTATTTAGGGAGTTGAAAATGCTTCTGTTCCTACACCGAAGCAAGTTGGCCGTGGAAACCCTAATCCAACTCCAAATCACTCGCGCCAGAGATCGTTTAAACAACGGAATGGCCCCTCTGGATCAGCTAATGTTCCTGTTTCTCAACAATCAGCGCAGGGCTCATCTGCCGATTTGCCTTTGCACAACCCTTCTCCTAGAGGCCAAAACCAGAAGAATGGCTTTGCATCACAAACTCATGGTGGTACTGACAACCTATCGCAACGTGACTCGAACAGGAACCAAAATGGACATCATCACCAGAGTCATCATGGTGGCAGGCGCAATCAGGAGCACGGGAATCAAAATTGGACATTCAACAAAAGCTTTAATGGAAGAGATGGAAATGCACAGTCACAAAGAGGTCCTCCAGCATTCGTAAGGCATGCACCACCACCTGTGCAGCAAATTCCTCCTCAATTTATGGCGGCTCAGCCTATTCCTCCTTTTGGCAGTCCTGTGCCTTTCCCTCCTGGTGAGATGAATGTAGATCACGTATTATGTTTCATTTATTGATTTCTAATGCGTCTATTTTATTTCAGAACTGGCATCTCCGTATTATCCTCGTATGCCTTTCATCGCACCCATCGCACCTGCTCCGGTCTTCTACCATGTCCAAGATCCTCCCTTAAACGTAAAGCTACAGAATCAAATACATTATTATTTTAGGTAGTACCTTTGTTTTGAATTTCTCTTATTCTTCCTTACATTGAAACGCCCAGTTCTCTATTGGGGAATGAGTAATTTAAATGTTTTGTTTTACAGTGAAGAGAATTTGATTAGAGACACATACCTTCGTGCGCACATGGATGATCAGGGTTTTGCTCCACTACGTGTGATTGCTGGCTTCAAAAAGGTAAATTATTTTCTAGATGTTTTGTCTTGTAGGTTTTGCTCACTTGCTTTTCTCTTATTATAATATATAACAGTACATCTTGTTACCTTTCAAAGAGTAAGACTTTCATGTCTGCAAAATCTTTTTCTTACTCATTAAGGTGACCTTGTATTCAATCCAATAGGATCATAAGACTCTTTTTGTGACTTTATATCTTACTTTTTCAGCAAATGGGATCTTTTTTTAGAGAGATATCATCTCTTACCAATTGACGTATTTTTCCTATGTTGAGAAATTCTATCGTGAATGGTTCCTATGTTCCTGTATACTGTTTTGCTTAGTGTTAAACTTGGTGAAAGTATGACAAATGAACTGGCTAAACTTGCTCTAACTCACCAATGTTATATGCTTCTCTTTTGCTTTCTTGCTATAACATTTTGTTCCTTTAGTACACTATCCATGTTTTTTTCTTACTATTCTCTATGACAATCTGCTACCTGTGTTGCTTTGTTTTTCTCCTCCTTCAGGTTGCAGAACTTACAGATAGTATCCAGCAAATAGTGGAGGCTCTACAAGGTTCACCTGTTGTTGAAGTGCAGGTACTTTTTGTTTATGTGTCTTTTATCGTGTGAACTATTGAATTCCATGCCGTTCCTTGCAAGCAAAATGGTTAGGGCTTTTGTTCATACTGAGAAAGGAAACTTATGGGAGACTTTGTGATATATTTGCTACCGTAACTGTTGAAATGAAAACGTAAAATTGGTGTGTTATCAACTCTTCTTATTAATATAGAAAACATTCTATGTATCGAGATTTTGCTCCCTTGTTGTTTGCTCTGAAAACTTTTAGTTGATTGCATGTATTCTTTTTCTCTTCTTTCCTAGGGCGACAGAATAAGGAAGCGCCATAATTGGCAGAGTTGGTTACTGCCTAAAGTGAGTACACCTGCTGCATCTTCTAGCCCCATATCTGTTGAAAGGGCGGCAGATGCTGTAGCAAGCCGAGTTGGAAACTTGTCTCTTGATCAAAGCTCGGCAGGTTCAGTTGGTGGTGGTTCAAGCAGCAGTCAGTCGCAACCTGCAGAAGACAAATCTCTTCTTTCAGATGGTCAGCCACAGAGCTCTGTGAGCAACCACAATGAATCTGATGGTGCAAACCGTTGAAACCATAATGGTTGGGTGATGAATATATTATTTTGTCCTGCCCAAAAGATCAGGAAAGCAATAATGAAGAGGGAATCTAAACAAAAGGAAAAAAGGTAAAGGGCATAAGAAAAAAACCATTAAAGAGAGAAGAGACCCAAGAAAAAAAAAAAGAATCAAAACATTTTATGATTCTTCTTAGCTAGCTATAGCGGAAAACTTTGGAATATTTATGGTGTTTTTTTTTGGGTTTTGGTTTTTTTTTTTCAGATGCTAAACTTTTTTTTTTAAATATGTTTATGTTACTTTGCTACGTACTTTGGTCATTGATGGTTGCTTGTAACCATTGTTATGGTCTTGGAATATTGGTTTTGCTTGCTACTACTAATCTCTTCTCCCCTTATTCACACTCTTTTTGTTTTCTCTTTCTAGATTTTAAATTTTTGGATGTTGATTGGCTTGAGAAAGATAAATTTTACTCAAGAGAAGATACAAATATTGCTAATGGGAAAGCTAATTGAATCTTTTATCCGGAAAATTGTAAGAAGAAACTACCAAACGGTGTCGTCCAGTCGTTTTCATGAATATGTTTGATGGTGAATATGAAGTTATATATATAAACAAACACGTGCTAACCGCTCCGTTGGTAATGTAGGCGTGAAACGTGACTTTACTAACCCTTTTCTCTTACGGGTTAAGCCTAAGACGAACTTTGTTTTCATAGGTCAAGGATAAATCTTAAGTTTTAATTGACTCAGACTAATCATCTGAAAAAGAGTGACTTACGGGTAGGTTCACTTCGGATTTGCAAATGGGACGAAAATCAGGTTCATACCCATATGGATTGTCCATGCTCATACTAGTTTGTAAGTAACCAAACACTCGCATATATATTCTAATTGTGTTACCTAAATGTGGTAAATAAACCGAAACAACCACATTCTCTACGAACAAAGAAATCAGAAGTATTCTTCATAGACTACCAAAAAAGGGAAAATTGCAAACCAAAATTCACATAATACACTGAAACTATAATATATGCTATATCCACAATTGTTATTACCATTTGGAGATACATAAAGTTCACAAACGGCACCGTTTTCACAAACATCCAACGGTTAGCATTCTTTTGGGCTTTTTTTTTGGAACTCCGAGTTTTTGCTTATTTATATTATTTCTGAATTTAGTAGCTAATTATTATGACTACTTTGTGTTCGTACTGTCTAGAGACAACCTATTGATTGATGATTATTGTACGGCCCAGTGAAATTAAAAAGAATCTAACGGTCAGAAACTCACGGGTCATCTATATTGTTCGTTGGATTAAAAGCAAATTCAATGTAAACAAAAATGAATAAATACGAGTTCATGTATATATACGAGATGGGTCTTCATCAAAAATCAAATCACTTGTCGTGATCGCTTTCGAGTCTATCAACCCTTTTTTAACATCTAAACCAAAACCGGTTTAACAAATTATACCAAAATCGGTTTAACCAATTATATATATGGAGAATATATCATGAGTAAAAATAAACGAAATTTCGTTTTTAGCGCATAGTTGTTTGCATTTGTGATCGTTGATGTTAGTTGAATTTAATAAGAAGTTATTCAAAAAGCTTTAAATTTTTATGTTTTTCATAAAAATGCATTAAAAAGTAATGGGTTAATACTCTTAGTTTTTTAATTTCTTTAAATAATAAATAACTTTTTTTCATTTGTTACAAATGCCTATTTTCGCAATACCCTAAAAATAAATAAAAAAGGTTGTGTGTTTCACACTTGAAAATTGAAAGTGATTAAAAGGGATGTGATCTTAAGAAAATGAGATCATAAAGTTAATTTATTTTGCCTGCCTTTTTTCCAAGCAACTGTTAATCACTTTACCATTCTCTCTTTAAGGATCAAGAAAATAGTTCACTAACTTCACTTTTGACATTAATCAATATTTAAATCTTTCAAGGTTGAATATTTATATCTTCACTCTTCATATTTTTGTTCTCTTAATATATTTTGGAATAGTTTCAATTTCTCTGTCTCTTCTTCTGGACTCAACCCATCATTCCAGAAATGACCGGCCAAAGTCAATAAACTCTCTGAGCTCTCTACTCACTACTCTCTCTCTCTCTACTGTTAGTTCTTAGAGTCCAATGTTGTCATCAAGAAAGCACCAGAGGAACCTTGGAGTCTCTACTACAAACAAGAACAAGACTCTCACAAAACTCACTTCCACTTCATCCTCAACACCATCTTCATCGTCATCATCATCATCTTCCTCATCATCATCATCTCCTTTACCTATGCAAGACTCTCAAGCACACAAGAGATCTCTAATCACCATGGAAGAAGTTTGGAATGACATCAACCTTGCTTCCATCCACCACCTTAACCGCCGACACAGTCAACATCCACAACACAACCATGAGCCAAACTTCATGAGCCACAACCACCAAAACCAAAACCCTAACTCTATCTTCCAAGATTTCCTCAACAGACCTATGAACCAAGAACCAACACCCACAAGCTTGACCATGGATTCTGTCTCTAATGGTGCTACCACCACTGTCACTGCTCTCTTCAGCTCTCCTTTGCCACCACCTGCAACTGTTCTCAGCTTGAATTCAAGAGCTGGTTTCGAGTTTCTCGATAACCAAGATCCTCTTGTTATCCCAAAATCTAACCTGGAGAACCACTGTCACCACTCAAATGTTTCTTCATTCAACACCCCTTTTGAGGATCTGGTTACTTCCACTTGTTTTGGTAAGAGAAGAGGCCAAGACTCCAATGAAGGTTCAGGGAACAGAAGACATAAGCGTATGATCAAGAACAGGGAATCTGCAGCTCGTTCCAGAGCTAGGAAACAGGAATGTGCCTCTCCTCTACTTACCTTTCTACTCATGTGGTTTTGCCATCAAAAAAGCTTCTGATCTAAAACATAACGTGTCTGGGTTTTGATTCTCATATGCAGGCTTATACAAACGAGTTAGAGCTTGAAGTTGCTCACCTGCAAGCAGAAAATGCAAGGCTCAAGAGACAACAAGATCAGGTAAACAAGTAGAGAGGAGTTCTTAATATTCTGAGCTTTTAAAACACTCATGTGAGTAGTTCAACTCAAATGCTATAACCTTCAAAGGAAATAGACAGTCTCTGCATTACTTGCAGTATCTTTGTTTTGTCCTAACAACATCATCAGTGGTTAGGTTCCAATACTTCAGTTATGTGTGTATGTGTGCTTGTAGTTAAAAATGGCGGCAGCAAATCAGCAACCCAAAAAGAGCATACTTCAACGGTCTTTCACAGCTCCATTTTGAGAAATCTACAAGCTCTTACTTCTCTTTTGGGGATTGAGAAGTGAAAAAATGGAAAAGATTGTACCTCTTCTTATTAGCTATATAAGTATAACTAAGCTAAATCTGTAGAACTTAGATATTGCAGAGGGAAGAAAGAAGTTGTAAAAGAGGAAAGAAAAAACTTTCCTAAGGCACAAGAACAACATGTGTCCTTGGCTTTTCCTCTCGTTACCCTATTCACTGCTGTACTAACTTCTATTTTCTACTTCCTAATCTCATGCAAGTGAAAAAAGAAAAAAAACACCAGTTATGTTTTACTGTTTCACCCATGTGGTTCTCTCAAAAGAAGCAAAGGTTCAAGTGTGTAACCAATGGACAAAACAAGTTCCACTTAAAATGATATGACCAATACAACCAAAGAAAAGTGAGAAGTGGACCTATCACTGAAAACATTTATGTTAAATCCGTGACCCACTGCTACAAAAATGTCCCATTCCTTTGGCTAGCTACCATAACACAATCCAAGCAATTTTACACTATGAAAGCGAAACCTCCAAGCCAATGGGAACCAAGTCACCTAATTTCTCTCTATTGGTCAACATGATAAGTTTATTCATAATCTGGTCACTCCCCCACGTGTACGCATCAGCATCAACACACCAGGTGTGTTGGTATGCATTTTGTATTTATCAAAAGAATAGTTTTTATCTTCTTTTGGTCCAGTATCAGTTACCAGACAAGGATAAGTCTTGTTGGTGTTGTCCAAGTTCTTGATCCAAGCAAACACAAAACCAGATAGAATGCACATCAAGAGCTAATATGGTAAAAGGAATAATGGCATTAAGATAGAGAAGAATAGTTACTAAAAGTGGGACTATGACTAGAATCTATCCTCACATTATCTGGTAATACTTAGAACCCCTCAAATAGGCATCCAATACTTTAAAATCATGCTTTTAGTTTCATTCCAGTCAATGGGAATCCTAAGACTTCAACAAAATTTGACTAGAAACTTAAGAATAAAAAAGGTTTGTACATTCACCTGAAACTACACCTCCACTGTCATTCAATTGCTTACATCAATGCTTTTCATCAAACTTAAAAAAGTGCTATCACAAATTGCTCACAAGCTTAGAGATGGTCAAGTAACTAGTGTACAGTGCAAAATGAACCATTGATAATGATAAGTAGCTGCACTAATCATTTATCTATATTATTATTTGGGTGCAAAAGCAAATATGATTAAGCTTTTGATGCTACCTTCAGTCTCATCATCCTTATTCTTTTTAATGCAAAAGCAGAAATCATTAAGCTTTTGATGAATCAACTTCCTCCTCAAGTATTTTTCCATCCTTAGGAACCAAGCATGGGATCCCATCTTTTATCTATCATGTTACATAACAAGAAGATTATGATTAAAGAATGCAGAATCAAGTCTTACAATGAATCGTGAAAACGAAGTGAAAAGCTAGAAAGACAAGAAGGATAATGATTAAGATGCAAAACCAAATCTAAAACACTACTGAATCATGATCACGAAGATGAAAGCTAAAAGAAGAATAAGATTAAGACGACAAAAGACGACCAATCACTTAAGCATATGACGATTTATTCTATCAGCGAATCTCAAAACCGACATCAAGAATCAAATTCCTTTTGACCTTTTTACTTCTTATGAAGCAAGTGCAAACATAGAAAAATAGCATCCAACTTTTATATATCACTCAGTCTCCGATTTGACAATTCTTCAACAAGAGAGATGATTCTGAAAGCATATATGATAGCGATTTGATACAATCTTCATAGATTGAAGAGTACAATAAGAACCATACATCTAATTTCCATGGAGATCAACAAGACACAAGCATCTGAGCAAAAACAATGGAATCTGGAAGGAATTTTACCGGAAAAGAGACACCGATAGTGTCGCTGACAAGTGATTTCGTATTCTCGCATAACCTATCATCGAAATTGGTTTCTTCATAAACTTAGGAACACAATCGAATCTGGATTATGATACATACGAATCGAAGGAAGAAGATTAAATCAAAAAACCTCAAAGGTTGCTTGGAGAGAGGGCACACGAGAATCTCAGAGAGAGTCTTGTCGATTGCATTTCCAGCGTCTTTAAGCATCACTCTGCTTACTCTCACCATTTCTGATATTTCTCCGGTAGAATCCACCGCCGTTACGGGATTTAAAGAGATGGTTTCGGCCAGACTCCCTATAAATTTAAAAGTTTATGACAATGCCCCTATATTCTTTATATTTACAAATTGGTCCTCTAATGTTTATTGTTTACAAAGCTTTTTTGCCGTAAAAAAAGCCTTTGTAAACAATAAACATTAGAGGACCAATTTATAAATATAAAGAATATAGGGGCATTGTCATAAACTTTTATTGTTTACAAAGGCTTATGTTTTTAGGGATTCTCGATTGATGTCTTACATTCTTAAACCGTCAAGTTTCGTCCGAGATTGTTTACATAACAAACATGTGACTTGAATATAATTATGCTTAGTGTATGAAATGTCTATGGACATTGTGGTTACAGCATTATGCAGATTACTCTATTTATTATCCAATAGGAAGATTTGGATTATAGAAAGTTGACGTGTGTGAATATGAAACTTGCGTTTTGGATTCATGTCTTTCTTGATACAACATTCATGTGAGTATATAACATAACTTAATTCAATTTCCTCGCTGATTTTTGCTTAACAAAAAAAACAATCAATGTATGCAAATGTGTAAAAAACATTTGTAAAAACTAATTTGATTTAAAGATTCGACGCTAAACCAAGATGATCCAAGGTTTTTAGGAAAAATCCTCTCATTACCTTTGTGCAAGTGTCTGGAACAGCACAAAGCAATGCAGATTTTAATCGGCATCTTCATTGTCCGAGAGCAAACAGTCTTTTATTCTCTCCCTGCACAATTTTGGAAATCAATGTTAGGAGTTTCGAATTTCGGAGATCCAGAATAGGAGGCTAATATCAAATTTTAGATGTTTTTAATTTCAATAATGGCCAGCCCGATCCGGCTGATCCTTTGTTTAAAGTCTGCTGCTCTTCGGAGGCATTAACTACCGATACTGCTGATATGAAGGCCATACAGGATGAACCGGGGTTGATCGAAAACAAATACGAGTTTGAGAACAGGGTTATTGCATACTAACTTATTAAGGACTCACCTCAGATAACTTTGACTGTCATGCTTCACTTTGGAAATCATGTGATTCGGTAGGAGTGAACCGAATTGCTTGAGAGATGATTCATCTTGTGGAAGGATTTGGAACCGGCAACTTGAACAGCAGGCAGCATAAAGGGGTTCCTGGCATTCTTCAAAAGTATCCAAATTGGATGAATCTGATCTATTTAGCGGGCCATTGCAGATAGGACAGAAAGCTTCTGTAGTCATAGAGCCGTCATATTTGAGATTGAACTTTTTTAGGCGCCTCTGAGTGGCCAAAGGAACATTAGAGTCATCGGTTTCAGGAATTTTATTGAAGTAAAATGGAGTAAGCTTTGCAGCTGTCCGTACAATTGTGCATTCCCGAGAAGGATTTTCTTCCTGCACAACGGAACATAATAAAACCCACAGACCAATGAATCAGCAAAAACAAAGTAACAGGCAACCATGCACGCATAGCAAACAAGCACAGGAGACAAATATGATTTAAACCTGCAGTAGAGTGACAAAAGAAGACACCAACTCATTGATGCCGCATTGAGAACGACAAGCCAACTCCACAGTCTTCAGACTGCCCTGCCCAGAATATGTCAGATGTCACTCCACAATTGGATTATGCAAGAATAAGGTACAATATAGACTAGGCAGCCAATATACGAACCCATCCAAAAGGCAGAGTCTAGTTATTTCCAGTCTAACACAATCTCGAAGTGGAAACACAATGGGAACCTTCCATCTTGCATCAACATGTTGAATATCTGCTGATAGAGAATAACCTCGTCCCTGTCTCAAGAAAAAGCAATTCAACTCACAATCTGATAGAGCCTAGTCTGAACATAATGTCCAAACAAAGTGGACACAATCTTTTTCACCAAAATCTCTACATTCTTCGAGGTAGCCATCGTAACTGATTCACGGCACGAAGTTTTAATCTACAATGTAATCTATAGAAACTAAACTAAAGCAAAGACGAGTCCAATGTCAATCAGAGTTATTATTACTAAGCAACATACCTTGACAGTGGCCGAAAGAACATGGGAAGCAATTCTCGACGTGCATGAGCCTACCACTAATCTGTTGTACCCGTTTTCAGATGCAACCTAAAGAAGATTATCAAGCAATATCGTATCAAAGATATTTCCAGGCCTGATTCTTTTCAAAATACAAAAAAACTACGAAAAACCCAAACCTTTTGTAAAGACAACATTTTCAGATGCCACAGAAGGTCTTCTTTTCCAGTATCATCAGTAACAGAATCTAATAGCTTCACAAGCCTATCCCGTGCTTCGCGAGAGTCCGAACCAAAGATGCTTTCGATTGGAACAACATGGAGATCCTTTGCAGGTGGTGACAAACTCGAAACAGTGGATCCAATCCACTCAATCGCATCGCCTAATTCAGCGGAAAGCGCAGGATAAGCTGCAGTTTCATCCACAAACGCAACACCAACACCAAACACAGGTAAAGATCTATCTCGACTAGCTTCGAAATTCTTCAAAGCCTTGATTTGCAACTCGTGCACAAACTGAAGAGCAACCCTAACATCATACTAGCTAAATTTAGAGAACAATCAATTTCGTATATATAAGAAAAAGAAGTGAGTGAAACCTGGAAGATGATCCGCCGGAGAAAGCAACAAGGACGTTATCTGAAGGAGTGATCATGGCGTGAGAAGTAACAGCGAGACGGAACTTGCCAAAGACATTGTTCCTGAAACAATCGGCGCAGAATCTTCCATCGTCAGAGCCACCATCACCAAACGTCATCGGCTCATTGCATTTACACTTGACGCACACACTCTCCTGACTAACTCGAGCATCTTCCTCATCCTTCTTGCTTCCATTTTTATAGCAGCCAGACTCACAGCCTGAGGAATTACAAGCCATTTCCAAATTCTCAAGCTGCTGAGACAATGAGATTGAAAATTTTATTTAGCACGAAACAACGTTCTATTGTAAAATCGCTAACTCTAAAGCGAATACAGTTCAAAGATCGAAACCAGACGAAATCTCGAGATTTTTGATTTAGAGTATTCAAACACGAGAACAAGTGATTGATTACTAGTTCGAGAGAGAACGAGAGCCGATAGGAAAGATCCTTTACGACGATGAAGAGTTTACGACAGTGTTCTGAAACTCAGGCTCGCAAGCGCCGAAACAATATTCGGTAGATGGTTCGTCGGAATCTACTTTGTATAGAACTAGGGCTGGGAAAAGCAAAACCAAATTGAGGAAGAAGATGATATGTTGTTATTTACAAGACTACCATTATCGTAGAAATGTATAAATATTATTAAATTTAACGAAATTTGCTTACTAATATTACGCAAATGTAGTAGTAGTATTTTCCTCTTAAGTTTACTATTTTGACTCCAAAGTCCAATAAGTTGATAAGAGACTTGTTAGTCTATATAGTAGACAAACACAAGTGCTCAAATTTCAGTGAGAAACCCAAAATAATGTACATACGACAATCCGATTAGAAAACAAAGACAGTAATGTAAGTGGTACGAACGAAGAAGAATCTCTCGTATCATATCTAGAAAGACAACCACATAACGTTGTTTTGTATGTAAATATAGTTGAAGATTTCAATGTTCCATGAACTGCGCCGAAGGTGGGGTTATTTTCGTCTTCTCTGTACCTGCAAAGGATATCAAGAAACGATCATTTTTGAGTTCGTGCTTCGAGATTAAAGATCACATACTGGGAAGATGATTGTAAGTCAGTTTTATACCATAAGCCCCACGGATCTCAACTTCTCGGAGTTCTTGTACAAGAGCACAGCAACAACACATCAAATGAGACAGAAAATCATCAATCAAACCTCCCTGCGAACCCAGGAAACATTTAAGCATTAGTCTCAGCCCTTCAATATCATAACCATGATGTAACAAGTGGAACTTTTCAGGAACAAATTTGTTTTTATTGGGAAGAATGTTAAGATTGACTAGGATTCAAGGGTGGTCACCGTGATGTTCAGTGTCTTCCGGAGTTTCCTCCTGACGCAACAAGTGTAACAGCAGCAAGAAAGTATCAAAGAATACGCCATTAGCTCATTACATGCTTCAGCTGAAGCTGGGAGAGTCGAAAAACCAAACAGTCGTTTTATTAGCTTTCACGTGTATTAACTAACAAGCTGAAACATAATCAAGTCGATGGCATTTGATCCCTTACAGATGTGCCTGTTAGTTGCTGCAGTGGCAATCTTTGCCACCGCACCACACGGGAAAAAGCATGTCTTCAAGCCTGCGGGTCCATCATTGAATCAATCACCACTTTTTAGATAACAAGAAAAGTATGGAATGTGAAACGCTAGTCATCAATATAACAAAGAAAACAAAATGGAATCACACTGGCAAAAAGGATGTGGTGGGAGACTTACAAAGAGAAGGTTCCGAGCAACAAGCCAGTAAGTCGGTATGCCATTCTTCTTCGTGGTGATGTGATGCTTTTCGCGAAAGCAGATCATGCCCCGAAGATACAGACGAAGTGGATCTGCATGGAACAGTTATGTAACCGACGTGACAGAAACATTGTACTAAATGTTAGCCTTCAAAAATGAAACTACAGTCACAAAAAAGAGTTGGATATTATACTTCCCTCATCCCTTAATACTAATTCTCTTGTAACTAGACAATACACACAAGTTGCTTTAAAGAAAGAACGTGAAGTTTCGATCTTTCAAGCAGAACAAACTGAAGTTTCTAACCTCGAAGCAGCATGGCTACTGTTTTTCTTGGGAGAATCACCGTCATACGAATACTCTGCCTTCATGCTTGAGCTTCGATCGGCTTTTTTCGAAGCTTTCTTCGACAACTCCTTCCCAGAGTCAGGATCAACAGCAGCAACAGTTTGTGTAACACCAATTAAACGCTGAATAACTTCACACTGAGCCACATCATAAAGCTCCTGAGAACGCTGAAGTTCGAGCTGCAGTTTCTCGTTTTCTGTCTTGAGCGCATCACAGAAACGCAAGTTAGGGTATGAGCAGGAAAGAGTCTTCTTCAGCACTGATGCTGCTTCTCTGGTCGATTCTTGTTTCATAATAACATCTTGCACATGCCTATCCTCTTCATCCAGAGTGTACTCGCCCCGATCACGGTCAATATACTCTAACCTCTCCTGCATATTTATCCAAACAATCAAAAAAGCCATTTTCTCGTTAACAAAAAAAGTATCTCTAAGCAACCATTAAGCAGAGAACTTACCCTAACTCTAGCATTGTCCACCAAAGTAATAAGCGGTATGATCTTGAGATATCGATCAATCTCGTCCTGAGCTTTTCTGAATTGGTAAACAATGTTCCATCCCATTGCCAACAAGTATAGATAACTTCGATCCCGACAACTGTTAACCAGAATATAAGACCTCCTCAAGGCATCTTCGAGCCCTTCAAGAGGCTCTCTAGTTTCTGGATACTTCTTCATCTCAGAAATCTTGAGTTGTTCAAGCAAGTTCCCTATGAGTTTAAGATGCTGAGCGAATTGGCGACAATTCTTCTTGTGCATCCAAGCAGTGTTAGCTGCTTTAACTATCAGTCCAATAAGCTTGACTGCATCGAGACCAGTAAGCTGCGCAACGGATGCGATCTCTCCGAGACCATCCCATGAATGAGACATCTTCTTCGATTCTGGAGCTCAAAAACAGATCGGAAGCTTGGGATTATCGAGAGATTGTTCGGAGTTTTTACCTTTCACTATCGGAATCAGAGAGTTCGATTCAAGTTCTGCAACGTCGGCATTGTGAATCGAGGTCAGTTTCCGAGGCCCGATCAATAGTCACCACACAGAGATTTGAAAATTTTCAAGGAAAATTCAATCGAGAACTCGGATCATGTTGAGAGTGAAGCGAGACTTGAGACCTGTTTCTTCGACTGCGACAATAAAGGAGAAAAAAAGAAAAAGTTCCATGAGATACCATTCAAAGAGATTCCTCCAGGTTCGTTGGCTTTTCTACGTCAAAGATTTTCAACACCAAAAGAGAAAAAGAAAGAGAAAAAAAGCCCTAAAGACGATTTCTCTTTGAACACTTGAAGCTGACGAAAGCAAAAGAGAAAAGAAAATCCAAAGACCAGAAAGTGAAAAGAAGGAAGACAATCGCTCACGAGTCTCAGGCGAGAAAAAAACTCGCCGGCGACTAAACTTCTCCGCCGAGAATCAAGTCAAACACAGAAAAATTTATTTAGAAAACGAGAGAGAAGAAACACAATAATATTGGAATGCTCACATGGTGCATTGAAGAAGGCAACCGATATACTTTTTCTCTTCACGCCTTCCTATAAAAAAATATATTAGAAAAAAAAGGAAAATGTTAGAATATTGAAGAAGAAGAAGAAGAACACTCAAGTCTGGGAAAATACAGAGATAAGTTTCCAGCAAAATGCAACCAACCTCCTGGAGATTTCTTCTTCTTCTTCTTCTTCTTCTTCTTCGTCGTCGTCGGCGAATTAGGGATGAGTCATTTATTGAGAAGACGGTTTGTTTTTGTCGATTAATAGCTTTCTCCCACACACCAACAGTTGCCACTCGTCGGAGGTGAGAGAGAGCTCTCATCCTTTCTGCTTTTGCTTTGCGTTAAGTTACCTATATGCCCTGCTTAACTATACTTATTTACCAACATACCCCCGGTGACTTTTTCTGTTTTTGTTGTAACATAAACAAAAGTTTATAGTAATTAACCCATGTGGTAGACTTAATTGTTATACCTTAAAAAGATCTCGATATTTGAGATTAACTATATAATAAAACACTCGTTGATATGTTGCTTTCGAGTTAATTAATAAAATTTATTGTGGTTATGATAACGCATTACGACATGAAATTACACCTTTTTTTATCTTTTAGTAGTAAAAATTGTATTTTATATGTTTTTGGTTGGGTTATAAAATGTTGTGTGTATATATAGTATATGTATTTATTATATAGTTGACTTATAAATTGATTTAGTATGGTGAAAAAGAAATTTGATTTATTATATGTAAGAGGTTAATAAAAATTTGGCACGTATGCAACAAAATGCATGTGTGGGAAAGGTGGACACTAGTGGTGGTGGTCCTAGTGGAATGTGACTGCTATGCTTCCTACCTTTTACGATAGTGCATAAATGCCATGCGGTCTACACTATAAACATACTGTCTTTTTTGTTGTTGTTCAAAGGTATTCTATTGAAATTGCGGAAAAAAAAGTTTAAAAACGATTACAATTGGAATGAACCAGTCGTTAGCGACTAGAGAATCAGAAAAACCGAATAACGCTTGACAAAGAGAAACAACGACTTGACAGAGGTATGGGAGAAACCAAATAACGCAATTTGAACTTACTGTAAACTAAAAAATCAAGTCATCGAAGTGAACTTCAATTCACCTCTTTACAAAAGTAGGAGAAAATGACCATATGTGGCTAGCTCTAATGGAAATATTCTCTTGGTATGTAGCGAGAGATCCCCGCTGAAAAAGGATAATACCCAAATAATATATCTTACATGGTATGACCCTGCAACATAAACCGAACAAGATCACAACATCTACCACGAAGGAGAGCTCATCATAGAAACTCCTATAATCGCAGCCAATTACAAACGAACCATTTTTTTTCTTCGAAAACTATATAACTGATTTTTAATAACAATTTGACGTATTTCTTCCAAAACTATATAATTGTAAAATACAATGTAAAAGAGCTTCTCATTGGACGTAATAAAGATAGAGGAAACTGTTGTTTTAGTTGTTAGGTGAATTGTCTCCATGTGATTTAGTTGAGAGTAATCGTGCTTCTTACTTTATAGTACTAAAATAAATGTTTTGAAATGTCCTTATCTGTAAACAATTAATGGGACAGCTAAATTTTCCATACATATAGATAAATTAACTACTAAAACAAAAAGTAACTACTAAAACAAAAAAATTTATACAGTACTTTAACTAATTTTTTGGGTTATATTATAGTGAAAATGGTCATCGAATGTCTAACACTTTGTCGGAAAATCGAATTTATAAAATGCTATAGTATAACGAGAAAGTGTACCTCCTGATTGCTTCTGACCAAGATAAAAAAAGCATCAACTATATGAATTAATTATTTTTAGCATACGAATAATAAGTTTATACCAATCAATATAACCCGTGAGTTAGTTGTGTAATAATCATAAATTCTATATAGTATTAACCCGTGACATGCGAGTTTCAGGTTTTAAAAATAAACATAAACTCATTATTAGCAAACGGGCTATACTAATTAATTTATTAGCCCATTAGATTCTACACAAAAACAATCATTGGGCCAAGTGAAAATGGACTTTTCGTAAAAGACCACGACAAAAAAACTGAAATTAAATATCAACACGAGAAAAAATTGAAAAATTCAGGTATAGTCTCGTGACTTATTAAAAACTTTTCTTGGATTAAGTTTCTCGAATTTTGAATTTTATTTAGTAAGTTAATAACTTTATACGTTATACAAAAAAAGGAAAACTCACAAGACAAGCCAGAGTCGTAATTAATAATGCGTGATATTGGTTAATATATGTCCTTTGGTAACATTCAATTTAATCATGCTAATTAACACTCGACTTTGGATTCGCATTTAAGCTCATATGCAAAGTACTTAATTACCCTTCATCTAGAACGCATAAAACAATAAAACGTAAGGGTGAATCCGTCATCACAATAGATTTTTAAAGAATAAAGTAAACAAATAGTTTTTAAAAATTTTAGAGGACGAATCTATCTGAGCGCGAAATCTCCGCCGTTTAAGCTAGTGGATGGTGAAAATGGGACCCACGAGTTCCGATAATCTAGATTTAAGCCAATAGTAACGTGCCACGTAATGTGATTACTTTGGTAATTGTTATTGCTTAAAGATATTGTTTTTTTTGGCGGGCGTAATTAATAAATTCAAAATCGAAGCCCCAAAATTAAAAACAAAAACCCTAGCGCCTCTTTTTTGTATTTTTTTGTTCTCTCTCTCTCTCTTCATCTCTCTCTCGCTCAAATCGCTTCCCTCGCTTATCGCCATTTCTCCCTCCATTTTCGCTCTCTGGGTCTTTGAGCTTTCTCTCTCTGCTAATTCGAATCGAGAGATTCTTAATCTTTATCTATCGAAAAAGAAGGTCTCTTTTCAATCTAGGTAATTTCTTCTCCGTATCCTTTATTCCATTTCGATTTCTAGGGTTTAAACTTGTTCGATTTGCTCGAGATTCTCCTAATTTGCTCATGATTTGACTGGGATTTGATTTTTTTAATGTTAATTTCATCATCCATAGTTTTGATGAGTTCCTTTGTTTCCACTAGTCTCTGATTGAAACTTAATCTACAGGAAAGTTTTGTAGTAGCTGTTCACTGTGCTGAAGAGAGAGAGCAATATCTGCTTAATCAATCGAGAGATTCAAATAAGTCAGACGCAGATGGGGAAGGTATCACCAAAGGACTCTGATTCGAAAACGAGGAAAAAGAAATCGAAAAGTTCAAGTAACAAATATTTAAAGCCAGGGGCTCTGGTTCATATATGTTATAGCAAAGCTTCTGCTGCTGCTTCTGCTAAGTCATGCAATGATTTGGCGAAGAAACGAGTTCCTGTGTTTGATACTAAGCATGCAAGGAACAATAAAGCAGCAGTGGAACATATGAACTCTCCCAAAAGTCCTCTGATGTGTTCCCCTGTCAACATTGTTAAGCGGAGTAACCTCGTGAGGCCAATGAAGTTTGATGATCTTCAGGTTGAGAAAACGGGTTGTAAGAAAAACCCTTTAATGTTATCTCCAATGGGCATTGTTATGCAAAATAGTTTGGTGAGAACACCGAAAACTCCTCAAGCTGATCCTTGCAACTCCGAATCTCATTTTGAATCTCTTCCTATGGATTTACTGGTAAATTTTTCTCCTTTAATCCCGCTTCGCAATTCCTATCACAAGCATGTGCCTTGATGCTAATTCTCAACATTCTACATCTTGCAGGTTAGAATAGTCTGTCATCTTCACCATGACGAGCTAAAGGCAGTTTTTCATGTTTCTCAAAGAATAAGAACAGCTGTATGTTTCTTTCCTCTTATTTAAATTTGCATCCTTCAAAAATATATCATCAGAACAATAATCTGTTTGAGTTTCCGATTGAAACAGACCTTGATTGCGAGACAATATCATTTCAATTATACAACACCAGACCGGTCAAGACAAGAAATGTTGAGCGTCATGACTCCAATGCCAATAAATCGTTGGCCATTTCTTAGGTACACATTCTTACTTCGAATTTTATAGTCCCGAAAAGAGCATCAAACAACTTGTTTGACTCTTAACAAAACTTTCATTGATCTAAATATAAACAGCAGAGGAGATGGAAACTCAACATTCATGTCAAGCCCACACACCCCTAAAGCACCAAAACATGCTCCTAGACCACCATTCCGAACCAAACTCACGGAGATGAAGCAAATCACCGCTGTTCTTTTCCAAGATCAGACAACATTCCCTTCCAGATGCATCGTTCCTTCTGTTCTCCAAAGGCCGACCCTTTTCAAACCAATGGCTCCAAAACACCCTCGCGTGCTCTTTTATGAGGATGAATTATGTCAAGCAGTTGCTCAAAACAACCTTACCTGATCAGAACGCTTCTTCATTGCATTTCACCTCTCTGTTTATATTAGGTTTTTGTCTTCCTTGCATTGATCATTGTCCATGATGATCATTCATCATATCCCCCTATAATATATATAGTAAGGAGCATGCAAGTTTTGTAGCAGTGCTAGTTCAGGTTTCTTAGTCATCTGAGTTTGTCATAATAAGTGTTTTTATGTTTTGATTCAGTCAATGAGTCTTGTGTATATATTTTTTATGCATCTATGGATCAGCCTTGGCTTTTATTTTTCCTTTATAGCTTTGCTTGGTTTCATGAACCGTTCCAAAAAAATCGGTTTCAATTTGGTTCAAGTGTTTTAAACCATAAATTTCACAAAACTATTGAACCAAAGGCCTATGATATATTTGGGCCTATCCATGGGCCTAAAGCATCCATCACTAAAGCGTGTATTATAAGGAGAATAAAATAAAAAAGGTCTACATCAATAATACGACGGGTTTTAACGTACTATCCCTGTTTCCAAACAATACTTTTGGTAGGGTCTCGTTTTGGCTATAAATAAAGCGTTTATGCATCGGTAATAAACACTTTTTTTTTCCTTCATCGGAGAGCTTCGAAGAGATTTTGAGATCTCGTAGCTTCGTCGTTCATCTCCGCTTGCTCCGATCTATCGCTAACCTTACTGTAGCTATGATTTTGGCGCGTTATTAGAAAGCCCTTTGATATCATCCTACTTTAAACTCACTCGCGTCGGTTTCTCGTGAATCGATCTCTTAGGGTTTCGTGAGATCTGAGAGATTTCGATTTTTGATTCTCCCGAGTCATCTTCTGCTGAATCCAATATAAGATTGTTTTGTTGCTTTGCTTGGATTTATCTATAATCGGAAGAAGATGTCTCGGTGTTATCCGTTTCCGCCACCTGGTTATGTGTTGAACGGAATCCGCGGCGAGGCTGTGATCGAATCGACGATCAAGGTTTGTTTGAGCATTCGGTTTTGGTTTTGCAAATTTGCGAATGCTCAGCTTCCTAGCGTTTTTGATTCTCGAGAACATGGTTTCCAGTTTTTTCTGGTATCTGAGTTCTAGGGTTTGTTGGTTTAATCGAAAATTTATGAGCTTGAGAGATGGAGATGAGTGTGTGACGAAGAAGTTGATCTAAATTGTACATAAAAGTATATACTTAATATAAAATCCAAAGAAGGAATACGTTTCTATGGCCACTATTAATCGATTCGAAGTTTGATTCAACTACATTTTGGATTTTAACGAAAGTTTATAGTCTCCTATGAGTAAATGGGTAGATTCATTCGTAAATGATCGAATAATCTGATTGTTTGTTTCGATTTTTCAATGCATTTTTGCAAGTTCTTCAAATTAATCGTTGTTCCATTGCATTTGAATTCAGGGGGCGGAGGAGAAAGCTAAGAAAGAACAAAGGAGGAAGGAGAAGAAAAGAGAGAAGAAAGAAAAAAGAGAGAAGAAGAGGAAGGAGAGGAAGGAGAGGGAGGGAAAAGAGGGTGAAAGCGAAAAACGCAGACATAAGAGACGGCGTAAAGAAGAAGAAGGTTGCAAAGATGATCAGAATCGGAAAGTTGAGGTCTTGCACAAACTAAAAGAAAACAAAACCGAATGTTTGGAGAAGAGCAGCCTTACCATAGAACGAGAGCTGCTTCAATCGACGTCTCAGAACTCGTGTGATAGCACTCTTAACAGCAATGAGCTACCTAAGCAGAAGGAGAAGCTGCAACCTCTTGATGGTAGACATAACAACGACTCTGGTGAGTTTGTTTGTGTTTCTTGTTGGGTCTATTTGCCTTTTCAGGACATTGATGACTTTCTTTCTTCAAATTTGTTGATGATGAATTTAAAGAAAGCATCATTCGGATACGATTACCTATCCGAATGCAAAGAGATCCTGAGGAGGTGATGATGACCAACAAGAATCAACAAAACCCGCCCCCTTCCATGGGGATAAAGATAGATTCCTCTCAGCGTGTTACTAGAGAGCAGCCGGTTGATCAACACACTTGTTCCACGTCTTTTGCACCAGAACATGCTTCAAAGCCGTGTGAAGTGGAAAGGAAAGATACAAAACTCGGTAAAGAGAAAGTATCGTTATCCACTTCAGAAGAAACTATTGTTCAACCACCTTCAAGCTTATGCAGCATTTGCCCTCCATCTGTGGCAGTGCAGTTCTTGAATGTAGTCGAGAACTGGGTCCCTAACACGGTCGAGAGAAGACTAGAGCTGCTCTCTAACTCTAAAGATGAAGAAGAATGTTGGTGGTTAAGTAAGAAGCCAAGTAACAAGTTTGGCACAGAGAGATGCAAACAACTTAACAATGAGATCAAGGAAGTAAGCTGTTCAATGGCGTGGCCACGCGCTCGCCTTTTACCAGAAGCTGATATCCACGCCTTACCTTACACTGTCCCGTTCTGATGATAACATCCATGTACCGGTGTAATAGATCTAACCGGACAATTTTTTTTGGTTTAGACATAAAACTTCGAAGGTTGTATAAGTAAACTGTTTGTTTATTCGTTGCGTTTGGTTATGTAGTAATATACTAATATCAATATTACGCCCCTCTTGTTTCTCTTGCTCTTTTCAACAAAATGAGAAACTAAAAATTCATTTTTTTCATAAACAAAAACGTTTAGAGGAAGATGTTACTGCAATTTTAAAATCCATAATTCGTTTCTTAAGGAACTAAAGGGAGAGAGAGAGCTCAATGAACAAGGGGAAAGCAACAAAAAGAAAAGAAAAATAATGAAAAGCAGAGGTCTTAAGAGAGCTTCTTGACCAGCATGAGAGAGAGAGAGAGAGCTATTACAAAATGGAGCAGGCTTTTTGTCCTTTGTTCTTCTTTTTCTTCTGCTTTGGAGGTTGAAGGACCACTCTGATCGCTGCATCGAACACTCCCTTCACGTTCTGCGGTTAACCAGGCGAAGCAATCGGTTATAGTTTTAGACAAAAACAAATGATTTATGAGATGTCTCTTTTGTTATTTACCTCTTGCGATTTTGAGCTGCACTCGATGTACGCGGGTGCTCCAATTAGCTTCTTCAGCTCCTCTCCCTTTGATGCAGAGCGCGAAAAATGATTAAACGAAACTGACTAAACTAATATTCCGCAAAGGAAACAAAAAATATATCCTACCTGAACAGTCGTGATAGGGACGGCACCAGGATGGTCGATAAAGAATTGTTTATCATCCCGAAGATCTAACGCAAGCCAAGGTTAGCTACTAATCAGAAAGGAACTAAGAACTATCACATCGCATGAACTTATTATATACCTAGTTTGGTTCCAACAAGGACAATTGGTACACCGGGAGCATAATGCGTCAACTCTGGGATCCACTGTAAATCAATACACCAATCAGCAAATCTGCAACCAAACTCTTGTTCAAAATCAGAGAAATGACGAATTAAACTAACCTTCTTGGACACATTCTCATAACTAGCCTTACTAATGAGAGAGAAGGCGAGAATGAAAACATCAGCACCGCGGTAACTCAAAGGTCTTAATCTATTATAGTCCTCCTGCCCTGTAAAACGATAAGAATAAACACAATCCATAACACGGTATAAAGCCATAGCTGCAGCTATGTTAGCTCAAGGATGATGGAGTCAGGTCCATTACCTGCAGTATCCCACAATCCTAGATTCACCGTGCTCCCATTAACAACCACATTTGCACTAAAGTTGTCGAAAACAGTTGGGACATAGTCCTGTTCCATTGAACTTATAACATTTTAGTGAACCTAAAAGCTCGATAATCGTCGATAACAAGCCAAATTTTATAAAACCAATTCATCATCATTGCTTTCAATCAGACATAAACATAACCAAACCAAACACAATTCAGATGAAACCTATAGAGACAAAGATGAGATTTTGATAATACCGTGGGGAAGGTGTTGCTGGTGTAAGAAATGAGAAGACAAGTTTTACCAACAGCTCCATCACCAACAGTCACACACTTTATGAACCTTGAAGCGCTCATTGCTTCCAGAGCCAAGCAAGAAGAGACGCGATGACCAAAAAGGGAGAATTTTTAAAAACACACCAAAAAGGGAAAAATCAATCAACCTCAGATCTAAGCCTGAGGAACCCAAATCGACTTAGAATGTGAAGCCACTTCTTCTAAATCCTCCGACATTTTCTTCAATTCACCATCTCCGGCACAATCAAAAACCCTAAAAAAATGTGAAAATGGAAACCTGAGAGATGTGATCAAAGAGAAGGGAAGATGAGAATAAACAAAACGTGAGGAGGACGATGAATTGGATCGAAGAGAGAACAAGAGAGAGAAAGCGAAGAAGAAGAAGAAGAAACTGATGGCCGGAAATTATTGCCGTTGAATCGTTCACTAATAAAATTAATCTCCGCCATCAACTTCCCGATTGTTTTGCTTCCTTTATTATTATTTTTTTATGAAAAAAAGTTTCTGTTTGAATTAGTTTCAGTTAGCAAATTAAAAATTCATTTCTTTGAATTTTATCAACCACTTAAATATATTTTTATGCATATTTTCTGGTTATTCTAACCCCGACCATCGTCATAAACCATATCCGTGAATCGGTTTTTAAAAAGCTACGGTTTACGTATAGTACAACTATACCAATCACACTTTTACTTCGGTTCGGTTTGGGTTTACCATATTAGATAAAACTATAATATAGATTGCATAAATGAGAAAAAATTGAATATATGCGAAGATTAGCAAAAGGTTCTCCTAAAACAATACATACTTTGCTTTCTCCATATGACAAAACATACTTTAAACAGAGTAACAGAGTTCAAATCTTATGTGTATATATATATACACATTCAATTAATCATTCTCCGACTCATTCATTCTTCAATCCTATTTGTATATCTAAGTTTGTCTTTTGAAAAGTCTGACAATGGCAGTGAATGTTGTTGATGCAGAGTATCTCAAAGAGATTGAGAAGACTCGTAAAGACCTTCGAGCTCTCATCTCTTCCAGAAATTGTGCTCCTATCATGCTCCGTCTCGCGTAAAACATTTTCTTTCTCTTTCTCCCTCTGAATCATTCTCCACTTGTGTTTAGTGTTTTCGGCAAGCAGTTTCTTTTGTGTGCTTTTAGATGGCATGACGCAGGAACCTATGATGCAAAGAAGAAAACTGGAGGTCCTAATGGATCTATCAGGTTCAAGGAAGAGCTGAACCGCCCGCACAATAGAGGTTTGGAGAAAGCTGTTGCCTTCTGCGGTGAGTTTATGTTAGCCTTCTTCAAGACCTGACAGTCTTTGGCTGATGTTTACTTTGATGTCAAAACTTCGGTTTCTGGTTTCAGAGGAAGTAAAAGCTAAGCATCCGCGAGTCTCTTACGCAGACCTTTATCAGGTAAACACTGATATATTAGCAGCCGTTCAACTCATAAAAACTTTCTTCCTCCTTGATCATTGGCTTCTTTGATTTCCTTTCAGCTAGCTGGAGTTGTTGCAGTGGAAGTTACCGGTGGCCCTGCAATCCAATTTACTCCAGGCCGTAAGGTACTTCAAACTCATCGTTAAAAGGTACACCGTAAGCCATAGTTGCTTAGCGAGTTTACTAATGTTGAGGAATATGATTTCAGGATGCTGACTCCGCAGATGAAGGAGAACTTCCAGATCCAAATCAAGGTTCCATCCTCTACCTTGTAGCTCCTGGAGTGGAATTTTATTTCACAGACCGGCTAAATTCTCCTTTTGGATTATTGCAGGTGCCTCACATCTAAGAAGTCTCTTCTCTCGTATGGGTCTATCGGATAGAGACATTGTTGCGCTCTCTGGAGGCCACACTTTGGTATTGAGTACTAACTCTCCTCAACAATTTTCACTGGTTACTAAACATGCTCCAATGAACCAAGCTGGTTGCTGCTTTTGCATGAAGGGGCGTGCACATAAGGAGAGATCAGGTTTTGAAGGTCCTTGGACACAAGATCCTCTCAAGTTTGATAACTCGTATTTCATGTAAGCCAACAAGAAAACCACAAGTGTTAGAGCGAGAGAGAGTTCTTAAAACTTACATTGTCTGCTGATTGATATTTCAGAGAGCTTCTAAAAGGGGAGACTCCGGGATTGCTACAGCTGAAAACCGACAAGGCTCTACTTGGTGATCCCAAATTCGACCCCTATGTTAAGCTGTATGCAAAGGTATAGATTTCAGTATAATCATAAGTAACTTTTAGTTCGAATGACTGTCTGGTTTCAAAGAAAACAAAACTGTATTATGATGAATTGTTTCAGGATGAGGATGCGTTCTTCAGAGATTACGCCATCTCACACAAGAAACTCTCGGAACTAGGATTTAATCCACCAAGAAAAATTGCTTCAGTAACACAGAAAGCACTTGGAATCGCTGTTGCTGCAACTCTTGTGATCTTCACCATATGCTATGAAGCAAGCAGAAGAGGCAAGTGATGAAGTTTCAGAGATGCAAAAAGGGTTAAGAGAAATATGTACTAATGTTGCTTTAATGAATGCAATAAGTATAAAAATAAAACCCATGCTTTGTTACCTTCATTCTCCTTTCCAAGCTGCATTGCTTTGAAATTGCTCTAAAATTATGAATGTTGTTTAATCACACAGCCTCCTAACATTAGTAAGTCACTCCTCTAAATATCATTTTACATAGCAGCATGTGAAATCTCTCTCACAGACAGTGACTATTTTTACCAAACCGAAGAAACAATGTTTAGCTGAGAAACCAGCTCTGTGCTTGGCAATAACATAGAAACTAGACCATAAGTAACACTGCAAACAAGAAATGGAGATACAGATGAATATATTAACTATGTCTTATGCGATTATGTGAAGATATTTCTAAGTAGTAGTAGTAGTAGTAGTATAACAATTATTTCTCAGAGTCACACGTCTCAGAATATAGCACTAAGACTCTGATCAGTTAAAAATCGATAAGGTTTCACGGCACAAATACTTAAGCTACACAATGATTAGCTATCCTGTGAGACCGTGACAGGTATGGAGAAAAAAAAGTAAAGTGCCCTGAAACTGTCAACTTTATCTAGCCTAGCAGTACCAGAGCTTGATGATTCGCCTACTGGATCAGGGGAAGTTGCTGCTCTAGAAGCGTCTCTTCTTTTCAGAGAAGTTGGCAATCCCGAGATCTCCTATAGAAGTAGACTCATCAATCTCAAAGAATGTTCATACTCTATAATCACAAGACACGAACTCAAATACTTACCTTCATCAAATGGAACCTCCTGCCCTGTAAAACGATTAAAAGGAAAAAACAGAATCCAGACCCTGATTAGTACGGTATAGACATAGTTGCAGCTATGTTAGCTCTCTACAAAGGTTCATTACCTGCGGTATCCCACAATCCTAGATTCACCGTGCTCTCTTTGACAATCACATTGGCACTAAAGTTGTGGAAAAAGGTTGGGACATGCTCCTGTTCCACAGAACTTATAACATTGAGTGAACCTAAAAGCTCGATAATCGTCTATAACAAGCCAGAGTTTATAAATCAATTTATCTATGGCAACAAGCCATCATCATTTCTTTCAATCAGACAAAGACATAATCAAACCAAGCACAATTCACATGAAGCGTATACATGGTATAACTATAGCCAAACCATATGCTGAACTTTGATTCGGTTTGGGTTTGTCATATTGAACACCCTAGAAAAACTATAATATAGATTGCATAAATGAAAAAAGAATTGAACATATGCGAAGATTAAGCAAAAGGGTTCTCCCAAATCAATACAAAAATATACTTTGCTTTCTCCATATGACAAAGCATACTTTACCCGTAGACTCTTTGTTCAATCTTATGTATATATACACATTCTATTAGTCATTCTCTGACTCATTCATTCTTCAGTCCTATTCGTCCATCAAAGTTATTTTGGTCGTCTTTATAAAGTCTGACAATGGCAGTGAATGTTGTTGATGCAGAGTATCTCAAAGAGATTGAGAAAACTCGTAGAGACCTTCGAGCTCTCATCTCTTCCAGAAACTGTGCTCCTATTATGCTCCGTCTTGCGTAACATCCTTTTTTCTCTCTCCCCCCAGAATCTTTCTCCATCTGTGTTTATGTTTTCAGTAAGCAGCTTCTTCTGTGTGCATATAGATGGCATGACGCAGGAACCTATGATGCCAAGAAGAAAACCGGAGGTCCTAATGGATCTATCAGGTTCAAGGAAGAACTGAACCGCCCGCACAACAGAGGGTTGGAGAAAGCTGTTGCCTTCTGCGGTGAGTTTATGTTGGTCTTTTAGTTTACTACCCTTCAGGGCCTGACAATCTTTGGCTAGTTTATTTTGATGTCTAAACATCGGTTTCTGGTTCCAGAGGAAGTAAAAGCTAAGCATCCGCGAGTCTCTTATGCAGACCTTTATCAGGTAAACACTGATATATAAGCAGCCGTTCAACTCATAAAAACTTTCTTCCTCCTTGATCATTGGCTTCTTTGATTTCGTTTCAGCTAGCTGGAGTTGTTGCAGTGGAAGTTACCGGTGGCCCTGCAATCCAATTTACTCCAGGCCGTAAGGTACTTAAACTCATCGTTAAAAGGGTACGCGGTAAACCATAGTTGCTAAGTGAGTTTACTGATGTTGAGAAATATGATTTCAGGATGCTGACTCCGCAGATGAAGGAGAACTTCCAGATCCGAATCAAGGTTCCATCCTCAAGCTTGTAGCTCCTGCAATGGAATTCTATCAAACATACCGACTAAACTCTCCTTTTGGATTATTGCAGGTGCCTCACATCTAAGAACTCTCTTCTCTCGTATGGGTCTGTCGGACAGAGACATTGTTGCACTCTCTGGAGGCCACACTTTGGTACTGAGTACTAACTTTCCTTAATAATATTCACTGGTCACTAAACATGCGCCACTGAACCAACTTGGTTGCTGCTTTTGTATACAGGGGCGTGCGCATAAGGAGAGATCAGGTTTTGAAGGTCCTTGGACACAAGATCCTCTCAAGTTTGATAACTCATATTTCGTGTAAGCTAACAAGAAAACCACAAGACTTAGAGCGAGAGAGCGTTCCTAAAACTTACATTGTCTGCTGATTGATATTTCAGAGAGCTTCTAAAAGGGGAGACTCCGGGATTGCTGCAGCTGAAAACCGACAAGGCTCTACTTGGTGATCCCAAATTCGACCCCTATGTCAAGCTGTATGCAAAGGTATAGATTTCAGTATGATCATAAGTAACTTTTAGATTGGAGATTGTCCGGTTTCAGCAGAAACAAAATTGTGTTATGATGAATTGTGTCAGGATGAGGATGCGTTCTTCAGAGATTACGCCATCTCACACAAGAAACTCTCGGAACTAGGATTTAATCCACCAAGAAAAATTGCTTCATTAACACAGCAAGCACTTGGAATCGCTGTTGCTGCAACTCTTGTGATCTTTACCATATGCTACGAAGCAAGCAGAAGAGGCAAGTGATGAAGTTTCACAGATTCACAAAGGGTTAACCGGTTAATATGTACTGAAGTAAATTTCGTGAATGCAATAAGTATAAAAATCCATGCGTTGTTACCTTCATGCTCCTTTCCAAGCTGCATTGCTTTGAAAGTGCTCTAAAATTATGAATGTCATTTACTCACGCAGCCTCCAAACATTAGTCTGCACTCCTATAAACATCATTTTACATAGCAGCATGTGAACTCTCACTCTAACATGGCTCTCTCATAGACCGTGAGTATTATTACTAAATCAAAGAAACAAAGTTTAACTGAGAAACAAACTCTATTGGATGAGACCATGCTCTGTGCTCGGCAATAACATAGAAGTAGACCATAAGTAAACACTATAATCAATAAACGGATGAATCCACGGTACAATTAAGAAAAAACATAATAATACAGATGAGCATACTGACGATGTCTGATGAGTAGTATAACAATTATTTCTCAGTCACACATCTCTGATGGTTAAAGCAACAGCTAAAAGGTGATAAATAGGTCTCAGGGAAACAAATACTTAGGCTATGATATGCAAAGACTAGCTATCTTGTGAAACCCTGACAAGTCGAAGAAAAAAAACTAAAGTGCCCTGAAACTGTCCACTTTATCTAGCCTGGCAGTACCGGAGCTTGATGATTCGCCTAATGGATCAGGAGAAGTCGCTGCTCTAGAAGCGTCTCTTCTTTTCAGAGAAGTTGGCAATCCAGAGATCTCCTATAAAAATAGACCCACCAACTCTAAGAATGTTCATACTCTATAATCGCAGGACATGAACTCGACACCTACCTTCATCAAATGCAACCTCATGTCACTAGGACGAGTCTGGTTTCCGATGCAAGCCATTGCAAACTTGGAATAACTAAACAATACATCAGCAGCAGCTTGCTTCTTCTCATCAACCTATTATAAGATATCATCAGCTCAACTTTGTATTAACAACTAACCAAAAAATCCCAAAAAGTCCAGAACTTTACTCAAGCACAATCTCAAGCCAAAAAGACTCTTCCAATAGTAGCTATGATTCACTAGTAATCTTAAAGTTTGAATTTTTACAAAACCCTTTTCTCCCATTCGATTAAATTGCTTAGATGCGTACAATCTATCAGGAAAGTTGAATCACGATTAGGTTTTTTCCTCATGAACTCCACCAAATTTTCAGGAAAAAGAAAACGAATCTGATTTGATCCCTAATAGCATAAACTTCAATATATTAAACGAAATACAAAAAAAAATCGGATCAAAGACGGAGAATAAGAAATCTGAAGTCGCACCTCGAACTCTTCTATCATGGCGCAGAACTCTGTATCGCGTTCCTGCTGCACTGCCAAAGAAATAATTACTTTCATCTGCTCTCTCTCTCTCTCGTCTTTGCGTTGAAGACAGCGACAAAAACCAATAGATATAAACACCATACTGTTTTGCTTAGAACCGTAAAACGATGTGTAGTTTATTCCACTTGTATAAAAATGGCAAAGCATGTGACACTTAATATTTTCTTTCCTTTTTTGAAAAATCGCATTAAAAAAAAACACTTAAAAGTCTTCTGATTTCGGAAAATTAGAAACTTAATGTCGTAGCTATATGATATTTTTTGCAATTATTCAATAAACTTAATATCTAAAATTGTCTCTACATCAATATGTTAATAAATCTCAAGATTCTTGAAGAAGCAAAACACTTTGCACCAACAACAATAATAACATATTCTACTATTTTCAAATCTCTCTTGTATGTCCATTGCTTCAATGTACAAACAACACAAATTGAAAAAGCTTTCTTCCTACTTTGAACTCTTTTTCTTCTCCTTCTTCTTTTCTTTGGCTGCCGCTTTAATCGCGGTTTTAGCCAATGATGATGGCTTCACTGCACTCTTGGGGTTAAGAGCTTGCCTGATCTTAAAAACCGTCCACGCCGTTCCAAGAGCATGCCCTGCTGCTCCAAGCCCATCCTTTGTCGCCTGTGCTGTCTTTGCTCCATACCTACAAGCAACATCAACAACATTAACCATCTCCAACAATGTCAGATTGAAACCATTGTCTTTAGTCTCTTTACATCACTTACTTGTGATCAACGATTTCAGTAGTAACAGTTGAAGATGTTTTCATAACGTTTCTTCCAGCTACTTCAACAGCATCACAAACCTTATCTATACAAAAAGGAAGAAAACAAATCAGACATGAAGAAGAAGGAAACTCTCCTTACATGATTGATGTAATAAGAAAAACTTACTGAATCCATCAAGTGTTGCAAGAACCATTTCTCCAGGAAGAAGACCAAAGAGTTTCTTCCCTGCTTTGCTGTTTATCACTGAACTCGTGAAGAATCCAGAAACTTTTATAACACCAGAGAGCACACCATTCGCAACTTTCTCCGTCATTTTCGTCATCTTATTCACTCTGTTAACAAATTCAAACATCTTCTTGATTCTTGATTCTTGAGGAAAAACACAATCTCAAGAAGATCATTACATACCTTTTGAGACGTCTCAAAGTTGCTTTGCTAACTTCTCTTTCTTTGTCGGCTTTCGACAGCTTCCGCTTCATGAATTCATTTCCCCACATGAGACGATCCATCGTCACATCTCCACACCAAAGAATCCCTTTGATCAATTGACCAGAACCGGCGGCGATTAGCTTCGCCGCAACTCCACTGTAATCCTCAACGTTTGGAGCTAGAGTAGTCCAATACGCTGTACATTGTTTCTCCACCATCTTCTTCCTCTCTCCCTTCAGCTCCTCCGGCGAAGTCTCCTTCGCCGCCGTCAAATCCAACCCGTTATTAACATCCTCCCCTTTCTGATTCTCCGCCGTGAAGCTGCTGTAATCCGATAAGATCCGGTCAAGCTTCTCCAGCAATGGCTCTTGCCCTTTAGAAGCGATTGTTAATCCATAGTTCAACATATCGTTCTCGTCTGAATGACCCGACCCGGATTCTTTAACGGGTCGGAGCGAGAAGAAGTAATGCGACTCATCGACTTTCACCGCGGGTTCGTCTCTAGTCAACGGCCACTGGATCTCATCAGCGACGCGAGCGAAAACCGCAACGGTGATTTCTCCCTGAAGAAGGCGGAGGATCTGGAGATCGCCGCAAGCGAGCTCGACGCTGTAGGATTTATCAATCAGGTGGAGAATCGCACCTTGGATTGTCAGAATCACTTCCTCCGCCGGAAAGGGAGGAGCCGAGGCCGAGTCAGAGACGGTCGTGGATTGCTCCGGGAAGATATTGTTGACAAGATCGTTCACATCGAGTGAAGGATAGAGATTGTTAGAACAAGATGAAGAAGAAGAAGAAGTAGGGAGAGGAGCATCGGTAGTTGAAGTGTCGACTGTTGGGTAAAGCTTGGGAGGAGCAGAGGATTCCATTGTCGCCGGAAAATTTAGAATCGGAGGAGGAAGAAGACGAAATGGGAATGAAGAAGAGTTTATGGATATTTATATGAATATGAAAATGATTTGGGCCAAAAGTGTAAAAAAGTTAAAAAGATTAGTTAATGAATTTGATTAACTGCTAAGTATTTTAGCTGTCGGAGATTCCAAAAGACGTGGAGGTTGCGTGTTTAAAGAGAGCGTACTTTTCCTTAACCGGGACGGTTTAAAAGTTAATTACTCTTGAGTGATTTTCCCGCGCTAATTCTAAACCGGGTCGGTTTAATGACGAGACACTCTCTCTCAGTTAGCGGGTTCCGAAGGGAACACAGTCGTCGTCTTGTTTGCTGTTTTTTAATCTGATAAGAGATTTTCCGGCGGAGGAAGCGACAACGATTCTTCCATGGATCACACTTCTTCTTCTTCTTCTTCTTCTTCTTCTTCTTCTTCTTCTTCTTCTCTTAGATGGAATATTCTTCGCCAAGCGCTTCTTCGTAGATCTGGTTGGTGCTTCCCCTTCTCCTACTTCTCCGTCATCCATTTATCGATTTCAAATCCTCGTATGCTAATGAATGGGTCATCTCTCGAATTTCTCTATCAGATTCTCAATCTCAAGCTGAGATCAAGCGGGTTTCAAGGAAACCAACTCAAGGATTCAACTTGATTCCGTTTCAAGTTGTGGATTCTTCTTCTTCTTCAGAATCGGAAAACTCTCGAGATGTATGTGTTTGCTATACAATTGCTATCACTGGGTATCCGAAACTCTATCTAACGTTAGTGTTTTTCCTCACTAAGTTTCGATCTTATCTTCTATAGATTTGCCACTCTCCTAAGAATGTTTGATTTGTGCAGACAAAGAGTGGATAATTGCAGTGATCTCAATGACTTTGAGATATCTAATCGATTCAACATTGATAATACAGGACTTGTCTGTAAGTTCTCTATCTCCTTTGTTATGCTCTCATAGATTAGTGTCTTTGTTAGTCTTGAACACACCCATCTCTGTGATGTGACAAATTTAGCATTTTGATCCAAGTCTGGCTAAGTAGATACTTATGCGTATATAATGTCGTTGCTCAGCTCTGTGTAGTTGGCTTGTATGCTGCTGATATAGTCACTAGCCAAACTATAGATAGATTCATATGTGCTAAAACTTTTACTATGTTATTTCGTATATGGTTTGGCATTAATTGTGCTTCACAGCGTTATGATTCAAACACTTTGCGGATTGTGAATCTCCGAATTCATAACTTAGGCTACTGTCATTGTTACAGGCCAATGGCCCTCAGAAGAAGTTCTTGCATACTTTTGCAAGTCCCAGCCAGATCGTTTCAGGTTTTTTGCGTTCAGTTTTACGACTGATTTGCATCTTGTTCTTATAACTTATTGGACTTACAGTTTGTCGGCTCACTGAATTTTGTAGAGGTAAAAGTGTAATTGAGCTTGGATCGGGGTATGGATTAGCCGGTTTAGTTATTGCAGCTGCCACCGAGGCATCAGAAGTGATAATCTCAGATGGGAATCCCCAAGTAGTAAATTGTATCCTGCCTGTTCTTTTTTGTTTTGGGTATACTGTTTGCTTAGGGCGGTCTTCTCTGGCTGAAACCTTGAGATATGGAAATCCTAAACTCATTTTTTGGATTCTTTCACGTACTTAACATCTAGATATTAAGCGTAACATAGAATCCAACTCCACGGCATTTGGTGGCACAAGCGTGAAAGCCATGGAGTTGCACTGGAATCAGCAAGAACTTTCTGAGTTAACCAACAATTTTGATGTCATAGTTGCTAGCGATTGGTACCTTCTTCACTTTTCCTCTCTCTCTAGAGTTCAATCTTCCACTTTATCGATATGTTTTTCTCATCCCTTATCATGTTTTCATGATTCAACAGTACATTTTTCAAGGAATTTCATAAGCACCTTGCAAGAATCATAAAGAAGCTGCTTAAACCCAAAGAAGCCTCCGAGGCATTATTTTTCAGTCCTAAGAGAGGAGACTCCTTAGACAAGTTCTTGAAGGAGATTAAAGACATTGGCTTACATTACATCGTAACAGAAAACTACGATACACAAATTTGGAAGCGTCATGAGACGCTTGTTAAAGGAGACAACACTTGGCCCAACTATGACAAGAACCATTGCTACCCTTTACTTATTCAAATTGCTAATCATGATTAGTCAAGACCATTTCATATTTGCGGCTACGTCCAGCGAATAAGCTAAGGTATACTCACATCTCTTAAGCTTTGTTTAACATATTGTGTGCTTGCTTTAATGGATATAAAATTCGATGGGTGAACTTGAAAGTTGAAACCTTTTTGACTCTCTGCAAGATGCTCTTATCTTCCTTTTTAGTATAGAGAGGTCCACACCACATAACGGCACAAGTTAGGCAAAGCCGTTCATCTAAAAGTGGAGATATAGAAAAATAGAAATACTAAAAGCTATAAGATTCTTGATCAAGTGTACTGTCACTGATTAGCTACCTCAAGCTTTTCTTCATTCTTAATACGGCTTTTTGAATCTAGTTAATAACCTTTTTTCCGCGATTATAATAATTAATAGTAACCGTTTGGAAACGCAAAGATGATAATTGACAAAAGAATCGTTGGTAATGTGTGTGCGTGTGTGTGTTAAACTTCTGTTCTGACAGAAAATCAACATTACAGGACGCAGAATCGCATTATCTAGTCGTATCTTCAATGACCATATCCGCGAGATAGGAAGTCGCTAATGAAGCTTTACTGCGTTCGTTGTTGCGTCTCTATACTGGACTCAGTTCCAGAACCAGATACATCTCCTATCTCTCTACGAGGTGGTTCTCTCGAAGACTTCAAAATGTTTCACACAATACAAATACTGAACATGGCTTTGATCTTTACAATACCAAACTGTCTTTTCTTTAATTTTCTTCTGCAGTTTAGTACTTCGATACGTATTGTTTTAAAATTAACAATGACAAAAAATGCATTACCAGTCGATTAATACTGCATTTGTCAAAAAAAAGACATAACGTTTGTCTTAAAAATTACGTACAAACTATACTATAACTACTACAAATCTAAATTAAAATTTATCCTTTGGCCTTTGTTGGAAAAAAAAAATTATCACGTGGAATCATTTTTTTTTGTTGAACACGTTGAATAATCTCCTCTCGGTTAATTAATCAACTTTTTTCTTGTGCCATTTTCTCCATTCGATAATCTCCGTGCAGCTATCACCAAACGCGTTGCACCGTCCAAAACGCCAGAACAGCCAAAACGCCAACCGCAAACGCGGTAGAGAAACTTGGCGACGCGTTTGGAGATGCCGCAGAGTAGCTAACGGCTTCCGTTTCTAGTCCCTTCGTTGCACTCTTCACACTGAGACAAAATTACAATACAAACAAATTTAATTATCACATTATTCGGTTTTTCAAATATCACCAAAGATTGATTGCAATATGAACAAAAGAGCCGTGTCGGACCACACATGGCGACAGTTCACCGACGTTTTGAAAAAAAAAAAAACATCAACGTAAGCAACAGAGAACATTAGATATTTTATATTTTGTTATCATGTTGATATAATAATTATGCCAACGGGTGAAAATTGAAAATGTCGTCTTGTCTTATGATTTCACAAATTGACAAAACACAACACGCTTCATCATTATGAAAACAAGAATTTCTCATGATTTTTATTCCGTGATTTGACCACATTAATAACTTTACAACCATAAGTGAAATTATAAATCTCTAAAATATCAAAATAAATTATGATCTTTAAAAAAAAAACTCTAAACCGGACTTCTTTCAAAGGAGAATCAGAACCAAAACTTTTTTTGTTGATTTGATCGGAACCAACCTTTAATCACCAAATTGATATTTATTTTTTCAAATATTCTAATTCATGTTTCCACTTGAAGACAATCAACAAGTATTGTACTCCCTCTGTTTCGTAAAATGTGTCATTTTGACATTTTCACACTTATTACATCGAAAATATAAAACGACATTTTTTTAAAACAAAATTAAAACCTAAAACGGAGGGAATAGTAATTTTATATGAACAATAATATTTATTTATTTATTTACCTTGGATTAGCAGAAGGACAGAAAGTGATGACGTAATCAGCTCCGCCGCAAGTAAAAGTACTTGTTCCGTCGTCGTAAGCGTAGCTATAAGCTCTCGGACACGCGTTTTTGAAAAACAGTGAATACTCCGTTGGCTTACACGTGTCTGGCGTTCCAAACGCGCCGCTACAGCAATATTCCTGCGTTCCAAACGCCTCACACGCGCTTTTGCAAGCTACTCCTTCGGTTCCCGTTCCCGCCACTTTCAGCTGAGCGGGACAAGGACCGTTTAGCTCCGCGACGCAGCCGGTGACGGTGCAGTTTCCGGCTGCGCCGCCTTGAGGGACGATGGTCATCGGGATGTTGTAACCGTCGACGAGGCTTACGTCGTAGAAATCTAACCCACCGGCTCCGTTTAATGTGAATTCGGCTAGTGTCGCCGGTGGTGCGGCGCCGGATCCAGAACATTCGACGGCGGAGGAACCGCAGTCACCGGTGATGCAAGAGAATTTCCCGGTGGCTGCGTCTTGTGTGCAGAGAGTACGTCCCCAGATACGTCCGGACCAAGCGGCGGGGATCGGGATGACACGTGTCTCGGTCGGGTTTAAGGAGAATCCAGTGGTGGGTAACGGAGGAGTTCCGGCGCCGGAGAGAAGACCAGGCCATACGGTGTAGCTACACTGGTTAACGACGGTGAAAGTAGTGGAAGAAACACCATAGATTGAAACAAGAATCAAAAGAAGAAGAAAGAAAGAAACTTGAGATTGACCCATTATAGCAGAGAGTCACCAGAATCTAACTGCAGAAACTTTTGTTTATGTGTCGCCGGAGATTTTCTTTTTCCGGTGATTCTGTTTCTGCTGCTAGCGAGAGATGTACAAGGAGTGAAAAAATGTGGAGGCTTTGTGTATATATATGAGAATGAGAAATTTAGAAAGTAGAGAAGAGAAAGCAAGTTGAGATTTAAATAGAGAGAGAGGTTTAGGAGATTGAATCTTTTAAAGGGCTTTAGATTTTTTTTTAGTAAGGTCGGTTTTTCACGTGAGCCCATACCGCTTTTGTCTATGTAAGTCGGCCAATGTACCGTACATGTTCACGTTATTATGAACTTTTTTTTAACAAATTCTCATAGGAAACTATATTTCTGAAAACATTATTATATCATGTTTTAATTGTTTATTATTATGATTCGTGGAATATGACAATATGGGTTGCATATGGGCATGATAAGTGTTGATGTCGGTGATCTATTGAATTTGTCCCCCATTTAGCTAAAAGAAATTAAATATAAAATGGTTACTAGTATAAATTTTTAATTTCAAATGATCAAATTAGTTTTTAGTTCCGATATTATTTTTCCTTTGGTAGGTTACTGATCACTAACGCAGATTCATTACTATAGATATCAGATATGAATAAAAAATGTTAAATTAAGAATAGTTATTTCATAATTTTTAGATCAAGTATTCTCAAGAACGATTAATTTAACAAAAGATCATTGAATAGGCGGCGAAGAGGGAAAATGCTAAAAGAGAAGACGTATGTATGCATCATCCTTAGATTCTTCTGACCTCTTCTCTCTTCCAAGGGACATGGGTCTTAGGGGTATATCTACTATTCCACCCAAGTTGTGTTTATGTCACTGTTTTAATTAATTCTTACATGATTATCACAACATGACAAACTCAGATATACGAATAAAGATGTTTGCTATTTCGTCCATTACTATACTATTTGTAAAGAAAAGAGGTGTTGGGTCAACAACATTCCTAGCTTTTAAGTTGTGTGACGATGATGTAGAGATATCAACTTGGTTGGTTCATGCTTCTTTCATTGTTATAAGTTATCTATGTTTTTTTAATTCACATAGATTTAACAATTTAGCACAATTTTGACACGCCTCATGTCTTTTGCATTTGTAGAATTTGGCGTTTTGAAACGTATCTATTCGGATTTAATATGATGTAGTATTGTTGGAACCAACAATGAATCAAACTTCTCATTGAAACGTCAAACATTCAAAGAGACATCGCTCTTTCCTAGGGGAGCGAAACAACAGTGATTCTACGATATATATGACAATGAGTCAAAGAAATGGTGGTGATGTTTAAACCGAACCAAAGGTTTTTATGTGTATTTCTACAATCCATTCACTAATGATAATTGGTTCATCTTAGGTTTGATGTCTATTTAGTCAAACGTTCTTGTACAAATAAGGCAAATAAACATCAAATGGTAACACCTCAACAAAAAAGGACAAAAACTCAATGACATAAGCAAAAGAACAACTCATCAATGATGATCACTGTATAATAAGGTCAAAATTTCCAAAGAAACACTTAGGATAAAAGAGCACCAATACTAGAAAACATCTCTAGCTACATAGCTAATAACAAAAGAAGAATCACTCTTTGTATGATAATAAAACTCAAAAACACTAAAAGGACCAGGCAAATTCATTCCAAGATAATGAAAAAACAAAGAGTTAAGTCATCTCACTTTCATTTTTCATCTCTTTGTTTTGTTGATTATGAAGCTATTAAGCAACAGAACATTCCCTTGCAAAGTGACCTTCTTCGCCGCAGTTAAAGCACTTTCCGTTACCTCCACCACCGTTTCCACGGCTTCCTCTCCGGCTACAATCACGAGCCAAATGCCCTGCGCCACCGCACTCGTAACAACCACCACCGGATTGTCTCTTTGTCGCACAATCTCTTGCCATGTGACCAAATCCACCGCATGTGTAGCAACATCCACCACCACCACCACCACCACGTTCGACGTTTCCGGCAGATTTCTGAGAACAATCCCTAGCGAAATGACCAACACCACCACAACTGTAACACTCTCTTCCTTCTCCGGTGGCTCTACGTTCTCCGCCACCGCCTAATTTCTGAACGCAATCCCTAGCAAAGTGGCCAACATCACCACAAGTGTAACAACTTTCTCCTCCAGATCCACGCTCACCACTCTCGTTACGGCAATCCTTCGCAATATGACCAGACTCGCCGCAATTGAAACAACCACCACCGCCGCCTCCTCCTCTCCTAGCGCCGTTACCACGAGAGCTGTTCTCCTTCTTATTAAGAGGACCACCGCCCGGAGCAGTGACATCGACGGCTTTAGTCTTACCGTCGGTTCCCTTCGTCACAGAGAACTCAACAGAATCGCCGAGAGTCAAACTCCGGAAACCTTCGGAGATGATGGAGGATTGATGAACGAAAAGCTCTTCGCCTTCTTCATCAGGAGTAATGAAACCATAGCCTTTACCATCGTTAAACCAGCTAACTTTTCCGGTAGATCTCGCCGCCGATTGATTCTCTAACGCCATCGGATAAACAAAGAAGAGAAACAAAGATTGAGAAATCGAGTGTTGGGTTGTTAAAATCCGAAGGCGTGTGTGTGTATATATATAGAGGTTGAGTGGATTTAACCTATAAATTAAAGGAAATTTAATGAGAAAACCCTAATTAGTGAATCTCTCTAATCAAACCCTAATTTAAAGAGCCGCCTAAAATTAAAATTTGGTGGAGGATTCTTAGGGAAACTCTTTTTGCCGCTTCGCTTTCTCCTTTATTGGCGTTCGTTATTACATGCGCACGCGTCCATCGTGACTTTTAATCTTGACCGTACGTTTTAATTCGCAAAATCTAATTGTTTAATAAGACCGATATAAACTTGGGCCCTTTGTTAACTTGAAGTTGGGCCTAGTGATTTTTTGTCCTTCATGTATATTTATATGCGCTTTTATCAAGCTTTTTAAATAAAAATCATTAGGCCCAACTGTCATCACATTTGATAAAAGCCCATCTGAATAACTTGATAAATTTCATTTTGTGTAAGATTGTTATGGAATGTGTGATGGAAGCCACAAATTTGTGGAATTTACACATAGGGTGGTTGGTATTCGAGTTTTCGGGTCGGTTTCCTTTGAATTCAAATTATTCGCTTAAAGATGTTTAAGAGTTGTTTAGAAACCGATCAATTTTCGGATTGGTTTTGGTTTATGTGTCTAGTCTTACCGGTATTACAATGTTGCCACTTATAGATTAGTAGAAAAAAAAACAGTAAATAAATGAATGGTTTTTTCACAACTACAAAACGTTGTGTTCTCTCATTGCCAAAAAGCCAATATACAAATAATATAATCAAAAAATAAAACTTTATACAAGTTTTTGATAATGGTAAGAGGTAACAAAAAAAAAAACATTTGAATACATTTTTGTGGAATCAAATCTTCACTATAAGGGCATCCACAATGGTGAACCTCTAAAGAATCCTTAACTATTCATTAGTTAATTATTTTTTTTTTGGATTTATAAAAAAAATAAATAAATAAAAATTCCAGCCAATCGCGGACCGCCACGTGACAGTGGGGTCCGTGAATAGTTAAAAAACTCCACAAGAACCAATCCTTAATTAAGGATTTTTAGAATCCTTTCCCTTAGAATTCTTAACTATTTTGATTAAAATATTATATTTTTTTTTAAGTATCCCACTTAAGCACCTCCATTGGAGATGCTCTAACATTTCTAATCAAACGTGAAAGCCTCTGGATCCTCTAGACTGGTAAAGCTCAAGCCTACTCTTAGCTTCATACAACAAAGCTTCCATGTCTTCATCTTCCTCCGTCACATTCGCTTGCTTCGATGCCCATTCCAACACCGTTAATACTTCGTCTTTCGCCAGTTGCTCACTGTCAGGTACGTTCATCGCCACGTAGCTAAGCAAAACCAACGCCGGAATCTGAGCTCCGTTCTCGCCGAAATACGCTAATTGAACAAGAAGCTTCGGTCCTCCGGCTTCGATTATCGTCATCGAGTGATCTTTCCCTAAAAAGTTATCCTCCGTCGCGAATTTCGCCAACGCGATCGCTGCCTCCGCCGCTAGATCTGGCTCTCCGTCGTCTAGGAGTTTAATTAGTGGAACGATCATATGCGTTTCTGCTTTTTTAAAAGTTCGAGCTAGGTTTCCGATGGATTTGACACAAGGGATTAGCAAATCGGATCCGGCGTCGGCGTTTTCAACGATTTGGAATAGTTGGTCAACAACCGCTTTGCACGCTGGTGAAGTGCGTCTGAACGCGGATCTTCTCAGATCTGCGTTTTCCTCAGCCACGGCGGTTATCTCCATTATAGCCATAGCTGTATTGTACTTTGTCTCTGCGTCTCCCGTCTTGAGCAGAGCAGCGAAACAGAGCAAAGCTCGTGACTCGGTGATGACTCGGCAGATCGATGCGTTTCCCACGGCGAGTTTCCATAACGCCCTAGCCGCCATCGCTTTCATGTAAGCCTTCGTCGCCGGATCTTCAAGCTCCCTCCCTCTCGTCACCGACGCGTTTCGCGATTGATTTGCCGTGCTGTATGATTTGATTATACCTTTCTGTGTATTCAAACTATAGCTCTTCTCCGGTAGCTTTTCCTTCGGTTTCTCCTCGTCGCCGGTAACGAATCTCCCAGACGGATTCGATCCCGATCCAACCGCTTTCATCGCCATAGTAGTCGCGACGATGCTCTGCATCTGACTCGGCATTGGATTCGTGATTCCGATCTGATTATCGTCTTCCTCTTCGTTAAGCGCCGGCAAATTATCTTTGCTGCTACTGATTTTGCTCGCCATCACGACGGCGTGATGCATCGACGTGGCTCCTTTACCCGCAACAACCGCGTATTTGCTATGTTCTTGAACCGTTTCAAACGCTAAATGGCTAACGAGAAGCCTAATCACATTGTTTTGCGCGAATAGCTCTTGACATTTGGCGTGGTTACCATCAGCAAGTTCCGAAACGGCCCAAGCTACAACGGCTTGAACTCTCATAGAACCTTCTTTAAGAATATTCGCAAGCACTTGACAAACACCGAGCTGAATCATCTGCTCCACACTTTCCGGGTCACGACCCAATAACCCGATTGTCCTCGCCGCGTTTTCTTGACCGTCGATCTTACCTTCTTTCAACAGTTTCGACAATGGGTTGACTCCACCTTCCTCCACTATCAACTTCACGTATCTGTCGTTATCTCTCGCTAACGACGCCAAAGACGCCGCCGCGTCGGCTTTATCTTCCGGCGAACCGGTCATCAAAACCGCAATTTGCTCCCAAATCAAACACAAGATCGGTTCGTTAGCTGCAATCGGAGGTAGACCTAAGTAACCAATCCCTTCTTCGTCATCGTTTCCGGCGGGAGTTGAAACTCGGAGGAGCCAAGAGACATCGCCGACGGAGTTTTCTAACTGAGAAATCATTTTCCGGAATGCCGCGGCGGGGATTATGTTGAAGAGACGCATTATATAGCCATCGTCACGACATCTCTGAACCATCGTCAACGCTTTATCGAGAACGTTTTCAGTATCGTCAAGGATACGGCGCGTAGGACGTTCGTAAAGGTCGGAACTCGCACGCGCCGCTTGACGGAGAAGAGCAACGAGCTTTTCCGTTTTGGACTTGATCTCGGCACATTCTTGTTTGTTGATGGTGGCTTCATCTGCGGCTTTAACCACTTGGTCTGCGAGTTGAATCGGTCGAGCCAATATCTGTTGAATCGGTCGAGCCAATATCTGCTTCGCTAGATCACCCATGACAAAAGTAATAAAGGTGAGTGATGTTAGATCAACGAGATCAGAAGAGAGTTGATTTTGATCTTAATCAGTAGTAGTTCTATAAGATAACGAAGAATGAGTTTTTGTGTGTGTGTGGGTTTGGTTTGGTTTGGTCTCTGAAACACGGTTTCGACATTTCTAATTGTATTTCTTACAGAACACGCCGGTCGTCGCCGGCTTTCGTTGTCGGAGAGTAAAGTACGTATTTTAGTAATTAGAATTGTCATTTACCAAGTCGTCGTTGTAGCTTTTTTTTTATTTTTTTAATATTACGTATATTCCATATACATATTATTATATAATCGCGTGAGATTATCAGAGTGTGATTTGATTAGTTTTTTTTGTGAGTGGTTAACGTTTTTCTTTTTACAAGGTTTTAGTAAAAAAAGTTTAATAAGTTATATAATGGCGCCAGAAAGTATAACAAATTACTTAATTTTTTTTTGTCGGCAATCCAAGCAACAACGGACCGACCCGGTGGCTTTAACCTTAATATCGGCATTTTTTTCCTCACATACAAAGAGTCCGGATCAAAACAGCCCGATCCGATAGTCCATATTCTTTCACATGGACCTACGCGCATATATGCGCGACCGGAGATTCTAACTCGTAATTTCTGAATTTGGTGAAAATGGCGTTCGGCTACAAGGCCACGGCCCTTTCTCCTAAAAAATTACTTAATTTACTACACGTGTGTTTTAGGTTGTCATGGTTTAAATCCCAAATTTATGGGAATTGCAAATTTGTTGGAGATGTGATTGAATAATTTATATTGGGCCCCGAGAGACATATATGCATTGATTGGCGGAGGCTACATGGGTTTTTATTTCTCTCGAAGTCGTGTGGCTACGGCGAATGAATGTTTAAACAAACAGTAGGCCATGTTCCACATTTATATATTTCGAGATTCTTTATTAGAAAATGATAACTGCAGAATTATTCATGCAATTCAATCTATACTATAAAACTGCAAACAATATATTTTTTTCTCTTGAGATATATTCATCAATTGAAAAATCTAATGATTTAGTCTAATGATTTTTAAAAAAATCTAATGATTTGTAAGTAAAATATTTACAAATCTCTCCCTTTTCAACTCTACTCAATACTCAATAGTTGCAGTACTAGCAAAAAAAGAAACTTCCCCACATCACACCATGCTTTATTATAATTTTCTTTCCATCACTATTTTCTTTTTGTAACAATTACATATATCTAACTTTTATTATAATCTTGTTTGTCTCATCTTATGTTTTGGCTTCTATTACGGGTATCACAACAAAAGTGGATCTCAACCATCACAGTCTTTAATTATATCTTCTTCTTCCTTTTTGTAAGTGTATTATCTTTAATTATTTATACACACACATGCTTGCAAATGAATTGTAAGAGAAAGGAAACTATTTAGATATTTGTCCCGAACGAGAAATAAAGAATTGAGAGTGTGTTCTTCGACTTCACCCTCGTTAGTTTTATGTCTACTCAACAAGATATTTATTAAGTTGTTTATCAAAAAAAGGAAAGAGATATTTATCAAGTTTTCTTTTTCCTATAAAAAGTGGTTACAATGGAATACAGCTTTTTGTTCTTTCTCCAAAAAAAAACGAAGACATCGTGGGTTACAATGAATCTAAACTTATTTTTATATTATTCCACTGAAGCACGTCTTTCAGTTAAACGTCCCAAATCCTTTACACATTAATGAAGGAAGAACAACCTTAGGATCATACCGTGTGTTTTTCTTTGTGCTTTAGAGAAAGGTAAAAAAAAAAAATGAGCAAGTGGGTTCAGTGGATGTATTATCGCTATTGTCATCTCACAAAGACGGAATTCTAATCCTATATTTGCCACTAGTGAGAAAAACTATTTGTGATTCGTTTACCTATTATGAAATAAAAAAAAACAAAGGTAAGGAAATAATAAAAAAAAAAAATTAAAAAGGAGTCACACACTATCTTTTAGCTTCTAGATAAAAAAGCTTCTAGAAGGACATTACTAATTGAGTTTAAATGTTTAGTTAAGCACATAGGACATAATTAAATAAAATTATACTGTAAAGTATGCTTATGTATATTTTCCCGACAAATTAAGATAAAACATAACACAATTTACTCATATCAATCTACTTTTCGGTTTCTGCAAACACTTCTGATGGCTTGTACTTTTATCGTCAATAGATCCATTTGAAGAATCTAAAATATTAGGGTATATTAGATTTACTCTATCTAGAGTAAATCTAACATATATAATATAACCTAATACAAACATGACATGGAAATTACTATGGATACCATTTGTCAACAAAGTCGTACACATTTTCAGCTTTTGGACCTAAAAAAAAAAATTGATGTCGACAAAATAAATAAAACAGTTGGATGCTATGCCAGTTACAACCAATCAACACGTTTGTAAGACAAAATATCTTTATCTTACCTAAGAATTCCTTAATTTTTGTCCTTGCAATCGCGATTTTAAACGGGTTTAGGAGATATTATGAGTGAGCATTCAAGTTTTTGGATCAGATCGGATATGTTATGTTCTCGTTCGGACAGGTTTATCTATAACTCATTTATGAATTGGTAGATTCGCGAGACGGTTTTGGTCGAATAATTTTGGGTTTATGTCGGTTTTAAAAAAATTAAAAAATAAATTCTCGAGTATGTCGATTAATTGTTCGATTTTCGGTTTAGCTACCGTCAATTTGAATATCCAAAATATTTTGGTTCCAAGGAAGTCTACAAATGTGACGAGTTAAATTGGTTCAAAAGATTAAAACTTTCACACAAAATACTCGAAGCATACATAACCAAAATCATAATCTAAATTGAAGAAAGTTCTTATAATCGAAACAAAGAAATTAGAAAATATATAACCTTCTTTTTCATTAATAATGATATTAGGATTCACAATGTAAAAAAACGCGTACGTGTAATCCTCGTCCGTATTAGTTTTACTAAGTACTTAGTTTACAACGTTAAGCCCACACTAATCACTTCCTATTTACAACCGCTTTTTTTTTTGTTCGTTACCCACTAATTAACTCGGAGTTACTAACTCAGTCACCGAGTCAACTCGCTACCAGCACTGATCGGTTTCCCAATTCCGGCCGACGTAACTGCCTAACCCGGAGGTGCCGACGGTTAAAGGTCGGCTCCTCCGAAGCATCCTCCGATCATAAACAGAGCGTTTCTCAGGATCGGAAAGCGTACAATACGCCGCGTGGATCTTCATGAATTCGTCCGCCGAATTCGCCCGATCCGTTCCCGCCACATCGGGATGGCAGATCCTGGCTAATCTCCGGTAAGCCGATTTGATATCCTGGCTCGTCGCGCCGAGAGGGATTTGTAAAATATCGTAAAGAGAAGCGGCGGTGGTCGCCGTCGTCGATCGACGCGGGATCTGATGCGATCTCGGCGGATCTTCGGCGCAGGTGTAAGAGCAAGAAGCGGAGACGAGAGGAGGAGAGATCCGAGAAGCACGAGACGGCGGAGAGATTGGAGAGAGAGGCGGAGAAGAGGAGAGGAATGGATGAACGACGGAGGTTGGAGAAGAAGAAAGCATCGTTTTGGTAATGAAACGTTGTCGTTTTGATAGTGAGAGGGAAAGTGTTGTGGAAGAAAGGAAGATCTTAAGGATTTATTTATAGGCGAAGAGGCAATTAGTCATTTCATTAATTACTTGATTAAGAAGTGTAATTAGCTTTTAGTTTACATAAAAGGTTAAGATTTAGATTGCTAAAAACGGATTTAGAGAACCCAGGCAAGTGTGATTAAAATACGGGTCGGGTCAGGTTGGGTCGGGTTGGATCCTAGGGCTGAGTCAGATGAAAAAAGCTTATCCAGATTGAGAATTATTGCAGAAGAGATAAGAATCTACGTAAGATGTTTTTTTTTCATAGTGGCCAAATTGTTATCTGGCTGAAATTGTCAGAATAATAAATTACAATAACAGCTTAGTATATTATTTTATTTTAAACCCAAATATAAATCGAGCTTTGGTTTTTTTAGTTATTTAATTTTTGGTTAATTTCTCGTATTTTTTCTCTTTTTTATGAAGGAAATTCGAAATTGGATTCTTCTTTTTTTTTTTTTTGTGGATTTTTCTACAATGAGATTTTTTTTTTCGTATAATCTCGACCATGTATTATATTTTATATTGTTAGAAGACGGAAAAAGATTTTTAGAACATAGAGAAAAGTCTCTCTATTTATATATATCAAAGATTGTCCCCCACCACACCACACAAACAAATATATTAAATTTTATGCGATTTGTTTTCTTCCTACAAACTCAATGGAAAATCTTGAATTTGATTAGTGCAAAGTTTGTTTTATTAGCTCACAGAATTTAGTGACACAAACAAACAAAAGATGTGAAATAAAATAATACTAATATTAATCAAAATTATCATCGTAGGAGAGATTTTAGATGTCTTAATCAAGGAAAAGTCGAACTTAATTATTTTATTTAATAATTTATTTGTATTTCTTCTGGTGGAGGTAATACAAAAGACCCCAAAAATCACGGATAGAGATTATTAACCTCATCTTTTTATACAAAAATCGATCAGTGAGTATGATGTTTTAGAAGTATTGATTTGTTTTAATTTAGGTGATGTTTTCACATTTTATACAAAAAGCTAATATGATTAAGTGTTTATGACTATTTATATAGTTTGGTTTCTATTGATTGAATTAGCTTTTAGCTAATGCTGCTTTTATAAAAAAGTAAGTAAACCGAGTAAAAGTAAATATTCAATCACTAATTGGTGTGGTTATTGAAGAGGGCATTTAGCCTAGTGGCAAGGTGCCTCTTCATCAAGTCCGGAGTCGTGGTTCGGTTCCCCGTGTATGGAGCTAAAGGCTACCGGATCGGTCTGTTATAGTCGGGACTGCCGACGTTTTAAGTTAAACTTATCTTATAGATAAAACACACATGTTACAAAAATTTAAGCGTATGCTTTTAACCTTTATAATAGTGAATGATGACATATAACCATTGATTATACAAAAAGTAAAGATAATTAAAAATTTTCAAGACTTTTGACATCTTCAAAAGCCAAAGTAACATAACCTCTCTTTTCTTTACTTCTATATTACAACACTAGTGAAAACATTAGTAACCTTGGAGATTCTACTAGTGAAAATAATCGACACTAAAGAAGACCAAAAAAGATGATTAACACCAAAGTTGAAATGATAAACACATACATTATGTATGTATGATACATCATATGATATATTCATACAATCATAATATCAGGATTTGTTTTTAACATAGTATCATTACTCTTTTACTTGTCTCTAAATTTCGACGAAGCCCATTTGAAATATCCACAGTTTGCTTCTGGATTAGATGAAGGTCCCTGCAAGAAATGTATTATACATTTTCAGAGTGAATCTTTATTCCACTGTTGAAAAACTTTGAAAGGACTTTGATTTTGTATCTATTATTACCTCAGCTCGAGGGCAGACGTAGAATCTGCGTCCAAATGTAGGACCTGGTTTCTTCACAACACGAGCGACGCAAGCTTCTTTATGTCCTTTGCAAAGCGGTATGCTGTTTTGCATTAGGTTCTGTATTCTTTGCCACTCCATTAAAGCTGCACCGTTGTTTCGCTTATTACCTGAAGAACCGCTTTCATCTTGTTCCTGCGTCGAAGTAGTCGGTTCACTGTCTTCTTTGCTGGAAATGTTCGGTTCGGCGATGCTCTCGACGTGGGAGCTGTTAGAGGATGAAACATACGAAGAAGACTTGTCCCTGTCACTGTTTACCTTTGAGTTTGTAGTGAAAAAGGACTTGAGAGAAAGCTGAGATGATTGGATTTTCCTCGCTTTTTTCTTGTTTCCATCTCCGTGGATGTTCACTGATGATACGCACATTCTATCACTTGGGTTATCAGTGGAACCGCTTGATGCCAGCATGTCTGGTTCTATAATGCTACTAGTGGATTCTTTCTCAACAGAACAAGATTCTTCCGATGAAACCCCCACTATACCACAGCTTCTCAATGGTCCTGTCGGAATATCTCGACAATCATTCCTTTGAGCCGATGACGAACATGACACCTCAATGGCCTTGGCTTCCTCATTAGCCCGCTTTTTCATAAATACCGATACTATTACAGTTAAAGAAGAGTGAAAAAAGGTACGTAAGTTAGATACCGGATCAATAACCAGTCCATCATATCAGGAAACAGAGGAACGTTTCTTGTACCAAGAGTTTGCTGGAAACCGTAAATCATGGGAAGATATCTTGAAGCTAATGGCGGCGTGCTGTGTTCAGGGATGTCTGGTAAATCATCAAAGCTAGTGAATACAGGTACATGGTCTGATCCCTTTAATTTTTTACTGAGTCCACCTTTCCACCTGTAATGTTCAGAAGTTGATTCACATCAAATTTTGAAATCAAACTAAAATGAGAAAGGTAATCTTGACTAGATAATCGCTAAAGTTGAAACATGCATGGAATCATTCTTGATCATTTTGACTTACCTTGTTAACATATTTTCATCCTTAAACCGCTTGTACTCTGTTAATATGTCACATTCCTTTACATGGCAAGCAACAAAACTATGGCCTTGCTTATTATCTTCATCATGATGCAAGCATGATCCAGCAACTAAGATATGATCAATCCTTGAACCATAATTAAATTGTTCTGCTCCAGTACTTGAGGACCAACATGTGAATGCATCTTTCCTGTTAGAAATTCAGAAAGAAACAATCGATCAATGATGGAACAAAAAGTTCAACGAATGTAATCAAATAATAGAAAATGTTATCACCTTTCAGGATGTTTTGATCTGAAAACATCAGCGAATGAGCCTCCACGTTCAACTAGCAGCGATCTAAACCATTTCCTGAACCTGTATTTTTTAATTGGCATGAAATGAGAAATCTAATAGCGGAAAAAATCTTGAGTAAAGCAAAATGATTTAAGCAGATCATGAGTATCAGTATTCACATACTCGTTTTTCTCGAAATCAGGCCCAGCTTCACATCGATCCATAGCAAACGGAGCAATGTTGAGATCCCCAACAACAAATACCCTTCTTCTTTGACGTAGAAGACACTCCCATCTTCTCTAAAAGAAAACTAAGAAACAATTAACCCAATATCCATAACAAGCCGAGTGTACGCTACATTCAGAAACCGATAAGACTTACCTCTAAAATATCATAAAACCGATGCTTAAAGTCGATCCTCTCAGCATCATCAGCTACAGCTCGTGGCCCATATACGTTGAAAACAACTGACAAAACACAAAGATATATAAAAAATTTGCAAAGAAGATTTCATTAACACATCAGAAGAAGATTACAGTCATTACCAAAATGGCCATGATCAGTTATAACACAGCGACCCTCTTGGTCAATCTTAAGAAGCTCTTCTTTCTCATATCCCTCAAGACCTTCAGCTACTGTAGACGATTCATTCTTCACACCTCGTGAACTACTGTTTACAAGAAGACCCGTGAAGCCTTCTTCTGCAGCAACCGGCAAAGCAATTTCACAGCTTGAAGTTGCTGACTTTACTCTACAAAACGTTGCTACACCTGCAATTTCTCAAGAACATGAAACCTAACACAAACCCACTTCCCATTTCTGTCGAATCTTACTCTCTTGAAGAACATAGCTTACCGGAATAGCCAGTTCGACCTTTCTCACAAGTACGAGTACACGAGAAAAACGATTCATACCCATCAGCAATCGCTAAATCCGCTGTTAATTCTTGCCTCCTAAGTTTCGTCTCCTACATTCGAAAACTCGAATCAACAAAACCCATCACGGATTCGTCAGCGAAACTCGAAGAAAAAGGATTGAAAATTTTCAGAAATCGAAATGGGACCTGGAAGCAGATGATATCAGCGTCGAATGAATCGAGGAGTTTAAGAAGAGAATCAAATTGCGAAACTCGTTGCCTAAGGCCATTAACGTTGTACGTCACTAGCTTCATCCTCTCTGTTCTTCTTCCACCGAGAGTTCGACAAAGATGGTGCCTTTAGGTTATCGGAAGGTTGAACGGTTGAGATATGAGAATATTAGAGTCATTAAAATCGACGGTTGATATTTGTACACGTGTATTAGTAAACTCTGTAACTAGATGTAGAGTATGATTATTTTCTTCTAATGGTGGCGCGTGGGGAGCACAAGTTGTTGATTTGCCTCGTCGGCGTCCACCACCATTATCGTCGTCGGAATTTTTTTATATATACTCATGAAGAAGATGAAACCAACTTCTCTTCATCTTTCTCAAGAGTAGTTTTCTTTTGTTGCAAATGGATCAATCTAAAACTTCCTCTGAAACTGAATTTGCTGATGAATCTTCTTCTTCTTCTTTAGGACATAATCTCAGGTTCTTGAAGCTTCAAAAGTGATCTGAATCTCATGTTTTCATAGTTTTGATTTTGTTTTTTTTGTTCTTTGTCTGATTTCAGACATCCTAAGAAAATGGTGGAAGTGAAGGAGGAGGAATCAGTTACTTGCCTGAGAATTCAAAAAGCAGAGAGGGAGAAGCTACGTAGAGATAAACTTAACGAACAGTTTCTTGAGCTGAGGAATGCACTTGGTAATATAATATCAATCTATCTTTCATAAGATGAAACAGAGATTCTTGATTTTATCTTACTTGAGATTATGTAATGGTTTTTTCTTCAGATCATAATAGGCATAAGAGTGATAAAGCTTCGATTCTCACTGACACTATACAAGTTCTCAATGATCTAATGAACCAAGTCGATAGACTAAAAGCAGAGTATGCCTCACTCTCTCAAGAGTCTCGTGAGGTGAGATATGTCCAATCTCTTATTAGATTCTACTTGAAATGTGAAGTTTTTTTCTTCATCATCTTCCATTTTTGTTGCTAAGTAGCTAGTTCAAGAGAAGAGCGAGCTGAGAGAGGAGAATGAAACTCTTAAATCCGAGATCGAGATTCTTAATGCTCAATATCAGCATAGAGTTAGAAGTATTGTCCCATGGATTCCACATTACACTTATCAAGTCCCTCTAGTAGCAATAACTCAAGGTGCTTCAAGTAAACAACATTCCAAAAGCAAGTCTTTAGATAAAGAAGATGATCTTGGATTAAAGCTTGAGCCTAAAAGCCATGCCTCTTCTTCTTCAGCCCAACAGGTGAGTGGTTTCTTGAACAGTGTTGTTAGTTAATATGTATGTTTCATAAACTGATCAAAGCTATTCTCATGCAGGATGATGTGTTTGGAAAAGAGAAGAGAGGAAGCTCGAAAGCCACTACAAGCTCATCATCTCAAGATTAGTGTAGATGAAAATTTGAAATGGTTCCACTGCTAAATTTAAAATCTTGTGAAGCATGTTTCGATAGCTTGGGACGCAAGAAACTGAAATGACTACCATTTGCATTTAAAGTTTGCGAGTTGTTGTGTAGAGGAATCTTATTCCACTCTGTTTATTTTAAAGATTAAGATGTTTCAAGTCAAACTTTCCATCAAAAACCCTAAAGAGTTTGAACATATAAGGTTAACTATTTACAAAACCTAACCATTTCAAACTCAATTATACCTAAGATAGTTCAAAGTTTCCTCTACAGCAAAGTTAGAACCAGGGATGCCATGTTGGATCCATCATACAAAGGTTGCGAGGCGACAAAGCTGCTTCCACCAATTCACTCACACCTCTTTGCACAGACTGTGGCGGCTCCACCGAGTTCTCATCCTGTAAATAACAACCCGAAAAATATCAGATCTAGCTGTTCGGTAAATAGACAAAAACGCGGTGGAGATGCAAATGATGATTGTACCTCTTCAGAAAAATACTGTGGAGCTATTCCTTTGATTCGTCCAATGACATCGTCTACATTTGAGTTAACTTTGAGTTTGAGCTCGGCTGAGCTCAAAGTAGCAACTCCTGCAACAGGAGGAATAGGCACACCAAGAGGTCTTCTTCCAAACCAAGACAGAAGCTCATCTCGGAAGAACATGGCTAATTGATACCGAAGGTGTTCGTTTTGCTGAAATATTGCAAAGGAGAATAAAAGGTTAAGAGGCGATATGATTTGCTTGCACTACTCATGCTTCGGTTATATTTTTATTACCTTGGAAGAGAAAACTGCTTGAGCTGCAGAACATATGTTTGACATGAGAGGACCTTCGACACCAAAATGGGAGAAGAATGCTTGCATATTCCTTGTTAGACGGAAAGGCACGGGTTCGTTGAGCTCGATCATCCCATTGGAATCATAAGCTGGATGAAAATCTGTCTGCAAAATTTTTCCCGTGTTTTTAGCGAATAAGATCTTGTTTGGGGATCTCCCACCGATTTGTAAAACAAAAGACATGAAGTTGGAGACAGCTAGCTGGACAGCAAATTGCTTCTTGAAAGCCCAAAGATGACTTCCGCTCATTGATGTCTTGTACATGTACTGAGAGAATATACTGTCACTGACTATGTTCTTTGTGATTTCACCATAAGCCTGAAGTCGAAGATCTCCAATTGCCTCTGGTGAGATTTGGCCTGAGATAGCTTGATTGAGTTTCTCCTTGAAGTAGGTAATAGGGAGATCTGACTCGCGACCATTCCTTCCACAGTGATTCTCATACACCTCAAGGAATGTGTTGTACATGAGATCATCCTCAACCATTCGGACCTGAAACTGAAAATGTTAGCATGCCATACTTCTATAGAGATTACCTAAAATTATTGTTATCCGACTGTATTCAATTATTATTCACCGTACTAGTACGCTCACGTACATTTCCGAATGCAAACAATGCAAAAGCAGCGAAATGAAGAACCAAAACTAGACTCAATATTTGAAAATTTCAGGGGAATCTTGTAATGAGAACCACACATAAATACTCATCAAATCAAACAGCAACTGAATCAGAACCAAAAAGGGGAACTAAGTGAAAAGGGATACCTGAGACCAGACAGGGATTATGATCGGTGTGTGAATCCCTATATGACGTCTTCTCGACTCTTTATGCTTATCAAACATTTGGTTCATCACGCGGAAAAGCTGCAAGATTCGTTCATCACTCCTTGCATTTGGAGTTAATGATGTTTGAACAATAAAATGCTTTTGCGAGCCATCAGAGCCAATAAGAGTTAAACGTCTGAAGCTGCTCCCATGCCTTCGTACAATTTGTACGTCTGCTCCAATTCTATCCAACTTTACTGTATGATCGGGTGTAATTTCCTGCACAGTTAAACATATGATTGGTTCACGTGCAGCACAAAAAGAATGAAAATCTACTACCGCTCTAGAGAATGTACACTAAATAAGAGATGATTATAACAGTCCAATTTACCTGCTCAGCAAAGTACTGTCCTGGTATCTCCACATCAACAACATTGAAGTCACGCAGAACCTTGCTTTCGTCTTCCAATCTCAAGACAGCAGGGAATCTGTCTTCAACATTGCTTTGAAGAATGTTTTTCCAGTCTTTTAGCTTTTTTGTTAGATCTGCGAGAGTGACAGGGAATGAATTACTTTCTGGATCCAGGTTATGCTCGAACTCCTGTTTGTATTCTCTCACAAATTCAACATGCTTGGTCACAGCATCTGCAGAAAAACAAGCTCTGCATACACCCGAGAGTTCTTTCTTGAGCGGCTGGGGAACTTCAGCAGTAGTGGCAGTTGGATATTTGTAACAACGATGCAATAAAGCGTTCACAACCGCAAGAAGTCTTTCTTCTGGCAAAGTAACAAACCTTGAACCTATTTCCGTGAGAAGAATCTGAGAGAAAATAATACATCATTAGATTATCCAAGCAAAGAAGCAGTGAATGTGCAATTGAGTCAAAACCTGAATTCAAGCCACTTGTACCAGACAGTAGTTAGATATTCTCCCTTCTGGGGATATATCTTTACGAATTTAAGAAATCAGTATATTCGCAAAAAGAATACTACCTCAAGTTCACTGGCCAAGTTGTTATGTTTACTCCTGAGAGCTTCCATTATATCCTTTGCAGCATCAAAAGCACTAGCAGCAGAGATTGCCAAAGAAGAACCATTCCGCATTGCTGAATGTTGAGTATTTTCACTAAGAGTTGAACTGCTTTGGTTCATAGGTTGATCATTCCCCGAATGCATATTGTTCTCCACAGTGGAACGTTCACTTTCTTGCGCGTGTGGGTTACCAACGTCATGGGTTCCAACAGCCCCACCAGCTTGAGCACCTTGACGAATTTGAGCTTCTGATGGTAAATTACCTCCACCATGACCAGCATTACCAGGAGCATTTTGCTGCATCCTCTGCGCCAAAACCACTCTGCTAAGTTCAGATTTATTTACTGCATCACGGCGTTCCAGCAAGTATGTGCGAAGCCAGTAATAGAGAGCCTGAAATGGAAAACAGTCTCGTACTCAGATGAAATGACTAAACAACAATATAAAACACTAGAGGAACTCACCTGCGGGAATACTGCAGCAATTTTCAGTAGAACCAACTTGCAATGGGGTGCTTCTGTCCGTTGAAGGGAAAGCAACAGCTGCGGGATCCAAGAAAGCCACACCCAGTGAGGTACTTGGTCCAAGTGTTTATCAAATATCCTACCAACAGGCTCATTTGCTGTATCGAAACTAAGAAGGTAAAGGACACGAGCCATGTAACTTCTGGAATTGGAAACTCCAAATCTTATACCCTGCAGGAAGCAACTGACAGCATATTCTAACCAGATTTCATCTTGTGTTTCTTGGTATGCCTGCAAAACGAAAGTAAAATATAATATTTAATATGAAGAGATTAAATGTTTATAGTGCAGTGAAAGAAGCAGCATGTAGTCATTAGAGATACCATGTCACAGTAATTTCCCCAGCTTATCCACCCTTTGGGTAAATTCTTGAACAGGGTGATTGCATTGGAATATGCAATATTAGCTCCTTCGGTGTCGTTTAACTTCAAATGAAAATCTCCCTTTAACCGAAATATCTCTGCCTTGTTCTTAGCTAGAAAGAATTCCAAATTTGTGCTATTAACGAGATTTAGACCAGTAGCAAGCTCTCCTTTCGTGTCCAGATAAGCTTTTGCCTGCTCTTTAATTTTAACAAAGGCTTCCTGCACACACAGACGCAGAATAGATGTGGTAAAGACAACTTCACAAGCTCAAACAAAAAAGAAAGAACACTTACTTTACAGGATCACAGAAAAGATGAAGTTGCATACATGACTTCCCATATTCATATAAGTTAATGAGTGAATTTGTTTTAACTAGTGGAGAATGCAGTTCTTCCCTAGAATTCTGCAATTGAATGACCTCTACACAGATTCTAATAATGTTAAAGATGTGTGAGAACTGTACCTGCACTTCCATCTGTGAGTGTCCATACATTTTGTCAAGTATCTGAACGCAAACATCATTAAGCCCTTGTTTCCTAGATATCCTAGCAAGCTTATTGACGTTCCATGCTTTGTCACGATAGCCAAGGTGATGAAGAGGAGTATTTGAAGTTATAAAGTCCTTAAATGCATCAATAACAACGCTATATATTTCATTCCTCCACTGCAGCAAATCATACCAAACAGTCATGTTGTCCCATTCATTTGGAGTCCTCAGCCTCCAAGTCTCAAGAATGTCCTTCAGATCTGCATATTGAGTTCCCTGTCCACCAACAGCAGCATTTCCTGAAATTTTACTCCCATTTGCGATGTCGACATGAATTTTACAAGACTCTTGCACCTCCACTAGTTGTTGGAATTGCTGCAGTAGAGGTACCCTAGCATGAAGAGACATTTCAGGTAACTGCCACCACTGTTCCAAGGCAAGATCAACGCCTTTCGCGATTATGTTTTCAGCATCTCCAACACCGTTTGCATTTTTTTCATGAAGGGCAAAGCAAGCTTGAACCAAACGAAGCTTTGGCGTCTCTTCCACCTGTGCCTTGGGTATCACATGATCCTTCAAATATGCCCAATCTGGTACTTTCCACAGACTATCAAGCAAAATTTCATAATTCTCAGTGCCTTTTCCAAAATCTACCAGCGCATCCCACTGACCAAGCTGAGTGGCACAATGGAGCCATTGCTCCTCCCACAGGCACATTTCGGCTTTAGGTGTTGTGTTATTGTAAGTGCCTTGCGTTGCTTTAACCATTGCTTGATAAAAAAGGCTCTGAGCACGCTGCCAAAAACCATGTTGAACCATTGAAAGCCCAGCCCTTGATTCAGCAGTGATGGACCTATTCTTACACAATCCAAATCTCCTATCTTCTTCGTTTAGCAAACGATAAAGCTCAGCAAGAGACTCAGCACATTTTGAGTCATTCACAAACAGCATGACATGTGTCTCTAGCAAAGACAGTGCAAGATGCCATGCATTGTATGTTTTTCCGATATATTTGATAAGCTCACTAGGCATCCTAGGTTGAGGGTGGCTCAACTGAAGCCCTTCCAAAAGTGCTTGCACAACATTTGGCCTGTTTCCTTGCTGCTTCTTATGGTAGTCTTTTGAAAGGAGAGAAATCATAGGTTTAGCCAAAGCTATCTGCTCGTCCTTGTGAAGGGTTGTCCACACGATGGGAAATACTAGTACCCACAAATGATAAGCAACATTTGCCTCTGTGTGAGCTAGCTCCCTTAAAGGGATAAGAACATCAGCCACCTGAAGCCGAAAAAAGGGTACATACAGTTTATTTAGATCAATCCAGGTTCCCAAGTGGATAAAACACCAAAGAACATTAAATAATAAATAACTAGTTCTGATTTAACAGGAAAAGAAAAGATAGCAGCGCCAGAGCGACCGAGCAATTATTTTTAATAATTTGCAATCACCTGAAGCTTGCTTGTTGCGCTAAGAAATTGTGCATGCTTCATAACAATGACATCAAACATTAAAGCAACTTCGTCAGGTCCCTCTGGCATAGCAGGTGCTTGGTGATGTGCTCCATGATTATGTAAAGGCAAAAGTGGTTCTACTTTGGCAGAATTCGGTGCTAGAGTAATTGGCTTCTCCTCCATTAAGATGGCTAGGAGGAGATCAAGACCCTGTTTGAGCCAAAAGACATCACTCATAGCTTCCCAATCTTGGTGTTGAATAATGTACTGCAACCGCGCGAATAAATTTTTTCCAAGAGACTCGTGGTATAACAAGAAGAACTTCCTTCGCATCTCAGGATCCCTTGCCCGTAAACCAAGCATGGATTGTCTTTCAACTTTCAGAGAGATCTCTTGTCGGAGGGCCAGTGGATACCTATTAGCGAAACAGGTGATATCACCCCTCTCATAAAAAAAACTTTGACATGACTCAAGGTTAAACATAAGATTAGAATGCAAAAACTTACTTCGTTGAATTGGCACAAAGTCCATATAAAAGCTGAAGGTATGCCTTGTCCCACTCTTCCAAAGCAACAGATGAGAAGTGCTGCTTATCAACCTGTGAAAGCTTCTGGAGAAAATAAACTATATCCTTCTGGGTAAGAAATGTACCAGAAGAGCCACGTGAACCTATTTTTTCTAAATCATCCTCAGCCCACCTTCTTAACATGCCTAACACGCAGAGAAGCACACTAGAATCAGTACCCTTTTCTGTAAGCAAGGTGTTCAATATTTGAGTCACGGGTCGTTTGCAATCCGCTAAAAGCATAACTCTTTCATCAATAAGTTCCAAGACCGACTTTATATTAGAAATGACTGCCCCAACATCAGCAGTTTGACGAGAAGAAGTTACTGCAGAATCCGAATCTGTCCGCTGGCTCTGTAAAGGGGCAGAAAAAACACCAGATAAGCCACAAATGAGGCAACATGAAATGGATACCCTAGTTAATCATCAAAAGAAAAAGGCAGCAAAATTTACATGAGCTGGCAAAAAAAGACAAAAACGATATCTTGATTTCGGTAGTATATACGTACCGAGCAAAAACACGCCCAATAATGATAAGTTGATAACCGACTAAAAACATGTCAACAATGATAAGTTGAAAACCGAATAAAAATATGTCAGCAAATGATAATTGGAAGCCGAGTCAGTGCCGCAAGACGATAAAAGAGAGAAACAAATATAAAAGATAATATTAAACAAGGCATGAATGAAAGAACGCATAGCTATTTAAGCGCATCAGATATTTGAACTAGTTGGTGAATAAGATGTGGTGAATGCCATGTATCCATTTAATCTCAGATAAGAAAGCAAGCAAGCATGTGGTTTTATCTCTTAGAAAAGAGAACTATTAACGAAGAATAACTTACTTGTTTAGGATGATCCCCTGCTGCCGACCCCAGATCCCGCGAAAGACGTTGAAGGATACGCACCAGTATATATGGATCAACAAAGTTTTTCTGTACCTCTGCCAAGGTTTTGAGGACAGTAAGTACAAAGCTGATTGAACCGAGAGAGTTATCATCTCCTGAAGTTTGTTGAGCAGTAACAGCATGCACATGTTTCTGAATCAGCTCGCTGACTTTCTGATACAACAGCTTTATGTCAGGAGGTGTACTAGCTCCATCATGTGGGAAGGCAATAAAGACCATCTTCAGCAAAGAGCATAGCGATTTACCAGCATCCAACATCTTGTGTTTAAAAGACAGCTCAAGAAACTGGTCAAGAAAACAACAGTCAACACCAGGCAAAGAACAGAAATGTTTCATATACTAGGACCAAGTTTGCACAGTGGTATACCTGCGAGATCTGGCTGACGTTGTTCTTAACGAAAAGTTGCGGCTGCTTTTCCAGAACCTTGTTCATGACATCTAATCCCTGAGCAAGAGCTGTGGATGGATCTGACTGAGACGGTGGCATGCTGCTTAGCAGCTTTTCTAAATAGTTAAATTTGACGTTCGCATTCGGCCAAACTTCCAAAGCTTGCGAAAGAAAATCTAAAGCTTGTTTGTACATAGTGTTGGCTTCCCTGTCCTTTGGCTCGATTACCACTGCTACCTGTTCAAGGAAGAAGAAACGAGCTTTTTTACTATAGTCATAAACATAACTCAATTAATAAATGATTTCAATAGCTAGAACAATGACACTAACAATTAACATAAGTTGAAAATAAGGTCTAGAACAAAACTTATCCAAAACCTAAAAGAATTAGGATCCGCATAATCTCATTATAGAATTCCATACAAAATACTATACTGCTAGGCTAGTACCAAACATCGTCACTTTAAAATTGCTCAGGGAAGAAAAGACTGTAACTGCAGAACTTCCCCTAAGACTATACGAGTAGGTTGAAGCCAGAAGTTAAAAACATGCTTATTGGCAAGAGGTGTTAGGCCTTACTCTTATAAGAAAGTTGATGATTAGTTCTTCCATAGCAGCATTTGGCTTGAATTCCTCATCAGGCTGGGTAGCAGATCCAGGAGTTTCTACGCTGGGGATTGATGATGCACCACTAGGTGACATAACACACAATGACTGGAGACCAGGTTCAATTTTAACTCGTCTACTTGGGTCCTCAGATATGGAAGATCCATCTGCTGAGCGCTTAGGATTCCCACCGGATGAAGAATGTAACTCATCAGTAACCTCACCAGCAGTGTCCGCATCAATAGCCATTTTAATTTCAGTCTGTCTTTTTCTTTCCCACCTGACAACCAATCCAGCAAGTTCGATTGTGAGCCGCCTATTTTCTGCTGTAGTGTTATATGGCAAACCTAGGCGACTTAAGGAATTCACCATCTGAGGGACAAATTGTGCTCTACAACTGTAAAACAGATCTGAGTGCCGGACAATTAGTTGGAATATGTGGATCAAATTTGGAATAGAGTGACCCTCCTCTACCAAAATTCTTTTGGTGTATCGTATCCAAATTGGCATTCTCGAATCTCCAAGTGGAAGCCTTTTAGGTAAAGCTGGCATTAGAATATCCAGTGCTTGCTTAACTAGCATCTTATTCTCCGGCTGGCATGTCCTAAGAAGTGCAACAAAAACCTACATCCAGTTGACATAAAACATCTGCGTCACTGTATTAGATGGAGAAGTATCTTAGGTCATACTTGCTTTCAGGTTTTAAATGAAAGGCTGCAAGGTCAATAATGGAAAAAGATGTAAAAATGATACGCATACATATAAAAAGTTCAAGTATTTTTCCTTTTTCCATTCTTCAATAGAAACAATAAACATCACCAAATTAACTGAAGAACCCACTGGTACATGGCAGAAAAAATTGAAATGATACCTGGAGAATGATTTTCTCTGGAGCCTGGTAAGCATCCAAGAAATGGCAAACATTAACAAACGCCCACTGTTTACTTGCACTGTCTTCCCGTTTGAGATGATTCCATCCAAACTTGATAAGCTCTTTTCTATGATGAACCAAATCACTCTGAAGATATTTCAGAAGCAAAGTAGCTAATTGCAAAAGTTCAATCCTTAAAGGTTCGTCATATTCCGCAGAAACCTACAAATTTTGAGATGTGTTTAATAACTAGACTCTAGTGAAATAAAAATTAGAACAATCACAAGAAGACCATGCCAAAAATAACAAACAATCACAAGAAGACCATGCCAGAAATAACAACTTGGACGCATTATTATCATTATCATTTACATAAAGAAAATTATACAGCAATCTCCTCCTGTGTATTTTATCATAAATTTGAGTTGCTTAGATGAGAAAAGAAACTTACCTCTTCCGGTGGATCAAGAAGCCTTTCAACAATGGTCTTGACTATATTAGGGTCAATAACTTCCCAAGTTTGGCCGTTTCGGAAGGCATACGAAAGCAGTGGAAGAATGAGCATTTGCATTGCCTGAACTAGATGATCAAGGTCGAGTTGTTTTGACTGGAAAAGATTTAAAAAATGCAAAATAATTGCTTTTTTCATGTCGGGTGGATATTTTTCTGCGACCTGATGAAAGAACCCCGTTATTCTACTAGAGCTGCAAAATATGAGAATTAAGCTAACGGAGAGAGAAACTTGGAGCTGAAAAGTTATGAGAAAGACACCTCAATAATGTAAAACTCCCGCAAAAAGGTGTAGTCAATACGACTTTGGAACAAGAAAATAGAGAGAACATCGAAAAGAACGTTCACTTCAGATTGCTCATGTCGTAGATAATTGAGGAAGCACTTGACAAGCCATTTGCTCTCTTTTACCTGCGGAAAATATTTAAGAATGCCAACTTTCTTGAATACATTTCATATTTGAAGGAGAATTTATTTAGAACTCAACATCTCAGATATGTTTATTGCAAGTATTACTGAGGACTCGAGCAAAAAGCGAGTTTTTGAAAGGAAAACCTAATTTCTACAACAATTTCAGGTAACTGGGACCTAAATTAACCCATAAACAAGATGGCGAAGACTACGGATACATGAAAAACCTAGATTGAAAATCTGAAACAAAAACTATACTCCATAGGGAAATATATATTTACAACTCGTGAAATAGTTTCTGCGAATGCATTTTATTTTCAGTTTAAAACACAAAGCTAAAGCAGAAACTATAAACTTCAGAAATGGATGAACCTACCTGAACTAAATTCAGCTCTTCCTCTTTCTGCAAACGAGATGTCCTTGCATGCGATTTCCAAAGGAGAACCAAGGCATCAAAGACTGTACGGTTACTCTGCAGCCAGCTGGGCATCAGTTTCACCATTGTTTTGATAAGATAGAGACCCTGAAAATATGCATCTGATGCTACATTGGATTTTGATGATGGCGCGTTCGAACTTTCCAATTGCATAGCAATAGGTTTTTCATCTCCAGATGATGCCGCTGGAGGAGTAGAAGCCGCCACACCCAGTATAGCATCAGATTTTGGCAAAATTTCAGGAAAGGCACATGAAAGAATCTTATGTGGAGATTTTGCAAGTTCTTCCCTTAATGGTTGGCCAGCATCTGACCGGATTACATACATAAACCTGAGGTTATAAGGAAAAGAGATAAACAGTCATTACCTCATGGTCACACTCAACCGAACATGCAATGTGAAGATTAAAAAACTTCTAATGCAATGTTCCTTTTACCTTCGGAAGTATTTTGGTTCACTTAATCTGGAAAGAAAATAGTCAACAGCTAGGGTTGCATATCGATTCAAGAACTTGGTAAGAGGGAGACGGTATGGGCTGTTAATCTCACTGTACACTTGCCCTGGAGGAAGAGCTGCTTCTAAGTCGATAGTTAATGTGACAAGTTCATCCAGAAATTTAGATGCAGCAAGTGGAAGTAAGTGGAAGAGTTCGATAATAGCTGCCACAGACAAAACCAAAATCGTGTTTATATAAGATAAGATGGCCAGACATCTGTTTTCTATATTTTCAAGAACGTGATTACCAGCTGCAATTTTCGGCTCTTCACCGGATTTCCAAGATTTCTGGGACTGCGCTAGTTTCTCTGGCTCTAACCATTTTTTAAGGTGCTCCAGTAACTTTCCTCCTAGTGTCACATTAAACCAATTTGATAGAAGTTCAAGAAGACGTGCCAGACCTTGCAGTAAAGGCATATTGAGATTCTTTGTGTGTGCCAGATTAACAAGTATAGGTCTGAGGCTACTCTGAAGAAGTTCTTTGGGCATTCGTTGCTGATTGATAACCTAAAGCAGAAAACAGAGTTTCAGAACAGTGAAGAGGCATATAAAATAGCGTCGATTATCCCAGAAGATAAGAGCTACTGGGTAGCGGAATTTCCTCCATGACTAACTCCAACAACCTCAAACTGAATGTGCGTGTACGAATTGCAAGCAAAAGACGGATAATTAAGAACCTGTCTTAAACCCTCCTTGGCAACGGTCACAACTTCTGGTGCTCTGCAAGTTAAAGACTTGAAAAACATGGAAATTATCTTTGCACGTAATTCATTGTGACTTTGAGTTCGAAAGTCAGCCCATGCCATAGTTGTGCATAGAATCTCAATACAAGCTGTTCGAAGTTTGTTCAATGATGTAAGGACTTTAGGACTCATCAACTTCACCGCCCATACAGCTTCATCAGCCTCAGCTATTTGTAACGCTTCTTGCAAGAAGTTAACTAACTCTGGAGTAACTTTTAAAAGGGGAGGCCTTAGTGCTAAACAAAAATTCAGAGCTGTCACAGTTCCAACCTACAACGCGTATTAAAGGTCAAAAGAAAATGGAAGAGAGATATAACGACAAAAGTTAGCAGAATGAGGCACCTGTTGATCAATTGTCTTTGATCGAAGTGGACGCATTATAAGTGGCTGCATCAAGGGTTGGTATAAAGGCTCCAGCAGCTCAGATACTTCATTGCCAGTTCGGCTAGCCAAAAGTCCAAGACAGTTCTGAACATTTTTTCTCACTGTGATTGATGCATTAGGATTGAACAATTCAGTAGCAAGATATTCTACGACACCTTGAAAGCTTTGTCTGCGGGCATCACTATTTGCTTCGTCCACATTATTAACAACTCTTAATATCTGCATGAGAACCTGGCTAGTCTCTTCTTGCTCCTTGCTAGCATAAACAGGAAGCCTCTTTTGAACATAGACCAGACCACGTACAATTTTTACTTGGAATAGACATAACGTTTCAACATTCACTTTCCCTACCAGGGCGCCTAACCCTATTACTCCTCCCATTTGCGCTTGCCATGTGCTCCCATAACAGCAATGCAGCAAGCGAGGCAAAAGTTGTTCAAACACCGGTATCCGCACACTTGGATGGGGTGAATAGACCGGATTTGTAGAAGGACTGGAGACAATCATACAGGCACTGTGACCATCCCCGGCCCTCGGCACACCAGCATGCTTGACACGAGCAAGGAACAGTAAAGTTTCAGCAAACACATTTAACGCAGTCAGAGCAGCTTTGGCATAGAGCCTGTTTTCATCTGCAAGTACATCAACAAGTGCATCCAAAAAGATCAAAGGATCCAGCTGTTTTAAGTTAGTAGGGAAATTATGCTTGGGCCTGGAACTTGCTGAAAACACAGACTCCCCAAGTGGGCCAATACTAGTTGAAGCATATGATGAGGTGTAGTCCGCATGCAAAATAATTGCGAAATGCCGACAAATGTTTACAACAAAGTCATCATCTGAGTTACTGAGATCTGGATCAGAACTGGCAGCAATTATCGTGACCAACAGCGTCTTGAAGATTGATTTCTCAGCGATTAACTGAGTCTTTGTTTTAAACCCTAAGTCAGCCTGCAGCAGCGAAAAATCCTCTTAATAAAGAAATCGTCAGCCAACTGAGTAGCAACTTCAGTATTCGACTAGAAAGGTACAGAGTACAACTGTACGGCACAGAGATAAAGAAAGTAAAACCAACCTTAAGTTCTGTTGATTCGCTCCGGCGCCAAGATGAATCTATTGACGAAAGTAACAAAGTAGATATTTGCTTTGGCGTCTGACCCTCATCAGTGACACACCCGGGCAAATTAAGCTGAGACAACAAGCAAACACGAAGGAATTTTAAAGCTTGCTTTCTGTAGTAGATTTCCATAGTGGGATTTTTCTGAATAACAGCTGCAACAGCAAGATTAATAAATTTATCCATTGGCACAAGAAACTGAGTGGACGGCTCAAATGTGAGAACTAGGCGAAGCCCATGCTCTGGATTATCTTTGCATTCAAGTGTAAGTGGCTCTTTCAGAAATCGCCGGTTCCTACCACCCAACTTCCCAACGATTTGTAACGCTTTTCCACCCCAAGGATATGGCACCGGCCTCAAGTGAGCCCATAATGCTAAGATCACTTCAGACATTACATTTGCCATACTCGGCTCTAAAAAGTCAGGATTCAGACTATCCACCCAGAATTCAAGGGTGCGTAACCCCAAGCTCACAAGTTCATCATTTCCTCTTAAACAGGATATAAGAGGCCTCATGAGACGGGGAAGGTATGGCAATAAGGAGCTTAAGCGTGCGGGAATCGTCAAAGAAAGCTCCAGCAATATATCTCTCATGTCTTCCCCGCATGGGCTCTCAAGCATTGTCAGAAGCATATCAAGACAAGGTAGCAGCATGGGGATTAAATCTCTAAGAAGCAGCTCGAATTTACATCCAGCAAGTCCCCTGAAAACAGTTCGAAGCAATTGCATATAACCAAGAGGCTTTTCAACTTCAGTCGCATTCTTCATGCAGACTTCCATAATAACAGGCACTTGAGGTTGCAATATTCGTTCAAAATCAGATGCTGCTTTAGAAACAGCCCCAAATAGGCACATGAACAGATGCAGAACTAATTTTGTTGCAGCTGAATCTTGATTCTTCAGAACATCGAGTTTGCTGCTTACTAGGAAATTAATCAAAACATCTGCAAATGGCTTGTACACTTTGTGTGCTTGCAGAAGAGTAGCAAATATTTGAACCAGTTGAGTATTGTCAATCATGCACTCAAAAAGTTCAGGCAAGCATATAGAGAGCATATCCATCAGATCTCGAGGTTCCATAATAGCCAAAATTTGGGAGAAAAGGTTTAGCATTTCCTTCTCCTCATCTTTCTCTTTGAAGAGAGCTAAGCAATGGACACCACTCTTCAAAACACCAGAGGCTTTCCAGATCTGCTTGAAGGTAGAGATTACTAGAGGTTTATCAGCCATGAATTATTTTTTAATGCCTACACTAAACAATCTCAAATGCAATACCTCATCTTCTCTCATTCCTTTAAACACTTGAGTAACAGATGACTGTGAAGCAAGAGCTTGTGGGTGGAGTCCCTGAGGTCGGGGCAAATGTGCATGGGTTATACTCCATATGATTGTCTTCATTCCTGAACACCAATCAATAAAAGTCATTAACATATAAACACAATCACTCTGTATAACTGATCCACTTAGATGAAACGTAAGTATGGCCAAGATTCAATACCCATCACCAGTGTCTTGATCAGATTCTTACAATCATTCACTTCTTTGGAATGTTCGGCAGGAACCTGCAAGTTCAAAACTGCCTGCAACCAATGGGGTTTAGTAATTAAAAGACTGTCAGAAATTACCAATAAAGACAGTAAGGCTTAAGTAGAAATGTTAACGGGCATAGAATACATATTTCCTCCTAAATATAATCCAATTTAGATTCTCTATTAAGAGGATATGAGAACATTAACAAACGCTGCGGAACTGTCAAGTTAGCATACACACAGTGGAATACGATCTCCGTAGACTGATAATTTGGCAACTTAGACAAGACAGACATCATAAAAAATATGCAGTTACCTGGACAGGAAGTTCAAGCTTCGACCTCAGAGTGATTTGATCCTTTCCCTCACCCTCCTCTAAAAGCTATGAATAAGAAAGCAAGACAATCAGGTTAACTAGAGGTTCAATGAAATACAAAAGTTGACAATCAGGATAGCTAGAGGTTCAAGATATCTCTAATAACTCTTAGCAGAAAAAACGGCAATCTATTGGAGGGGAAAAGTAGTACAAAAGCATGGTATATCAAGCAAACATTTACAAAAACAATAGACAGCAAAGTCCATAAGTTGAAACAACATGGTACTTTGAAAAGCAACCAAAATTACCTGAGGAATTGTACGCTTGAATGTATTGAATTTGCCAATAAAGGCATCTAGGATACGCCCCTATAAACAGATGAATAAAATAAGTCATTGTTCAGAGCAACCAATAAATTCTAAAATCAGCTCTCAGGAGTAAAGCTATACCAACAAAATTCGTGCTTCATCCATTGACTGCTGATCAATACCTTTCTCAAATATCGGCTCTACCTGAACCCGATATAAGTATTAAGTTTTACCAAAATTTTGATACAAACACAGTGGGCAGATTATGTGACATAAATGTTAAGAATTATATCAAATTTAAGTAAGGCAAACAAGATAGGATATAATTTTACCAGATTTAACATCAGCCGCGCACAAGTTGTATGGATGTTAAGAGAGAGGGTCGAGTCGTGCATGTTCCTTGAAAATAAGTAGATGATCCGTGATAACTGCCGCATTGATTACAACCAAACAGAAGAATTGCAAAAAAAAAGATCACCCATAGAACAGAGAATGGAACGGGAGTACAAAATCTAAAAGGAGGAGTCTCATGTTGGCAAGAAAGATTGATCAATATGTTGTGTTCCTAAGATTATTCTTTGTTGGAATTGTCTTGTCATAATATTTTGGGAGGCGGCGGTTTCATGTCTACAAGAAAGAAGTAACATTTTCCCTAACCGAACACTTTCGTATCACAATTGTAACACCATAAAGATGAGAATCCTTTCTAATAAAGAACCACAAAGGCCACAGAGTCATAGCAATAACTGTGTATTAGGACATATTAGTATCACACGTTAAGTAGAACACGGTGTCGATGTTTTGCACATTTTGAGAACTTTAAAGTCTCTCAACTAGGAAGAGCTACTCTAGAAATAGGAATAACAAATAACATAAGAAAACAAAACAAACAGAAGTCAAAAAGATACAAGTTGCACAGACACAACGAGAAGAACCTGAGAAAGGGAAAGATCTGCTCGAACATGATGAACAATCTCGGCCAGTAGGCTGTAAGCCAGAGGTCTCAACGACTCAAAACAAGCTCGCCCAGTCCCAACTAAAACCCTGACACAAAAAAATGTCATAAATCATTAGTTATTAATTGATACTATGGCACGGTGAATTATACAGAACAGTAAAAGGTATACTACACTCTAAAATAAAACAGCTTCCTGGCAGGTGTAAGAGTTGAGGCGGAAAAGGCACATTATACCTTTCCTCCAAAAGAGTATCAATAAGGGGGAATAAGCCTCTTTTGAAATCCGTCCCAAGTACATGCTTTAGTGCAACTAATAGTTCCTGCATTTCATAGACCCAAACAAAATCTTTAACTGCAAGTCGATGAATGTCACGCAAAATGAAAACATACCAAAGGAAGGTTTCCCACCTTTCTGATAGATGCAGAATCCGAACATGTGACAAGCAAATTTACAATGCTCTTACATATGCCTTCTTCATGCGGCCTGATATATTCGGCATAACTTTTTAACAAATAAGTCAAGAAAGAAACCGTCTGCAAGTAAACAAAAGAAAAACAAACACTACGAGTCAATATGTCAAGTCATGGTCTCTTCAAAACAAAAAGAATCAGGTGAAGCATGAAGGCGATGTAGGCCTCAATGAAATCATTTTTTCACCATCCAAATAAGTAATGGTCTCCTTGCTAACAGAGAGCCATATTCTCACCTTAACTTGAGCACCCTTCAATTCGATGAACTGAGGCTTCATATGTGAAGAAACTTTGTCAGGTCCAGGGATAGATATTGCAGCAACCATCAGGGGCAATAAATTAGGAATATTGGTATGAACAAGTCTGCTATACAGCTGAAAAAGAAACATAACTACGAGGGGGCTTTCTGTGACTATTTTGAATGAACGAGTAGTCGGATTAAGCTGCCCATTCCGGAAATGTGCAGTAAGGGACAGTGAATGATCAGATGGTGTAGATATCTCCACAGGCTTCACGTCTTCCGTTTTTACATTCTCGAAAAAATGGCTAACCGTCAATCTGAAGTTCTGGTATATCTTGCAGACAAAGTCCAAGAAAGGTTGAACCTCGTTTTCTAACGTTGGCCTAAAGTTCCTAAGAAGGTCAAAGATAATGCGAATGCATATCAACCCATTCTCTTCGTTATCGGTGGTGAGCACCTGCATTGCAACCTTCAAGAGGTCTTGAACAAAGGGGCGAAGAACCTCACTGTGTGGTAGACGATTGAGTATCTCAACCACAATGTTCCGTAGTTTATGCTCGAGGTTATCAGTGAACTGAGGCTTTGTAATCTGAAGAAGAATCATCGAAGATGCCCGAAAGTAACATTTCAGAAAATTCAAGTACTCAGCCGTATGTGTTATCTCTAAACTGTCCCTGACCTCTACCACCATCTCAAGCCTCGTCTCAAGAGCTACAATTTAAAAAGTTTCCAGTAAATGTCACTTTAATTTCAAATTTGCTTATCACACTACAAAACTCTAACATGAAACCTGATTCGAAGTCAAAACAAAAGATAGCAGAAACCACGAAACAGAGAGAACAGGGCGAGTCAAAGAGCAGAGAGAGATGTTACATAGGTCAGGCTCCACGAGACGACTTGAGTGTTGCTCAAAATTCTGAATTGGACTCATCGCTAAACACACTCACTGACTCACACAAGCCAAAAACAGCGTCTTAGGGTTCCGTCGCAGTAAAATTTGTTGACTCGCCGCCGCTTCCTCCTCCTCCTCCTCCTGTCAAGGGTCAAAATGGTCGACTAGGTCAGAAATCACCGACGGGGTTTATCAAATTTTCGCTAACCTAAAAGTGAAAAAGTTCAAGAGCTTCCGAAAATTTCAACGACTTCCGATAAAAACGATGTATGATTATGATGATGATGATGATGATGATGATGATGGATTCTCTACGCTATTTCCTCTCTCGGTTTTTTTTTCTTCTCTCTCTGCACAGAGACTCTCTTCGAGAGAGGGAGAGAGAGAGAAGCTTCAGAACTCTTAAAAAGAGCGTAACAGTGTAACGCAAATGCGAAGGCGACTTATATATAATAAAGTCCAATTTATATATATATATAAAGGCCCAATTTATCAAAATAAAAATATACTAATTTATATGGGCTTTTAAACCCCATGAGCCCATTGGAGTATTAGTAAACACTGTAAATAGTATTTTCTTTGGTTTTTTTTTTTTTTAAGTAAAGGAGTTGCACAAAAGAAAATGTATTTTTTTCATTTATTAGTTAATTATAAATTTCAAAATTAATTAATTTGTTATATTGATGTTGATGAAGAAGATGCCGATGATGAGTGTGGCCATAGCTTATACATATCTAAAAATATGTTATTAAAATAAACTTGTAAAAACTGTGAATTAGCCAGTTTTTTCTTTACATTGATTAGACTAAAATACATTTTCAAAACTACTAAAAGTTATTTTCAATCCGGCTTTTAAATTAACCTTTCTTGACTATCAAATTATATACATGATATGGAGCCAAAGGGTATAAAATGTTTGAAGATGTTGATTTATTCATCACACTATATAATGAAATGAAAACAAAATAATAAAAAAATAATAATAACAACTAAGAAAGTTGCATGCAATGTACCACACAAAAAAAATATTTGCATGCATACATATAGGGAAAAAAGTACGTGGAACACAACGCATTGAAGGAATGTGATGGGAACTTGCATGGATTTGATATTGTTAATTAAACAAAATATTAGGTTCCAAACTAATTAAGACTTTGTTTTCATTTTCAAACTTCCACATATGACGACAATTTATTATTTTCCTTAGCCCTATATATATCTTTGCGTATACAATAATAAATATGTTCTCAATTGAAATTGATTCTCCAATTCAACCATGCATGATTATATAAACCCACCAACTAAAATAATTTTGTGATGTATTTTTTGTTAACAAATAATAGACATTAAAGAGTTGGCAACTTTTTTTTTTACATCAAATTCCATTTTATTAAGTTTTCGATAAGATATTCTCCGCTTGGGATAATGGCACAGTCGTGGTGCCTACGTGGGATATAAAGGGTTTTCGGATCTTGTTTTTTTTGACAATCATTTGAGTTCAAAGTTTTCAAAACATAACAAATATTGAAAACAAAGAAAAGGCTCTTAAACGAGATAAAATTTTTAAATTCGGAAATAAATGTCATCACTCCTCCGGATTATTCACTATTGAGACTATTTAGCGTTGGCAACTCTAATAGTAGCAAAAGCAATGTGACTTGCAAGTACATACTTTGGTTCACATATAATATGCTTCGTCCGTATAAACCATTTTGCTACGGAACCTTTTATGACGAAACGGGTATATAAATATAACGTGCATGCAATTTTTGCTTTGATTTTTTAGATATTAATTGTTATAAAAATTGGAATTTTCAGTGGAGACAAAATGTAACGAAAAAGGGTATAGGAAGCGAAGAGAAAACGGACACTACTTGCATAAATTTTGTAGAGTTGTGTCTAAATAAAAACACAAAAGATAGACAACTTATGTTTATAGTCCCTACCTAATTTTTATATAAGACAATCCAATATTATTTTGTGTGCATTCTTTTGCATTTTATGGCCTCTCTCACTTATGGCTTTGTCTCTAGAATTGCCTTGTTCCTTACATCCCATGTGATATATGTATTTTGCTTTCACATTGACAAAGAAATAAATCATTAAATGGTTATCTTTGAAATGTAGATGCAATGATATAAGCTCGAATAGTCCTGAGTTTTGATCCATTGATGCAATAGAAAAAACATTTAGTTAATTTCGGCCACATAACACGTTGCAGTTATGATTTTTTGTTGTTGTAATGTTATACTTTATTTCAACAAAAAAAATATTTACAAATGATTTTACCTATAGCTAAATGTGTTTTGCAGTTGTGATTTTTTTGTCCTTGCAAATGGTTGGATACACATGTTGTATGTATTCGAATATTATGAGATTGAATATGTATCAAGCATCAATAAAAAGGTATTTGGAGTTTGATGAAATTTAATAAAGATATTTTTATGCGAAATCAGAATGTATATGTCTACGTGGGGTTTGCTTTGATCACCAACGAAACACTTCATGTGGTTCTACATGAATTAGTCGTTGTTGTGTTCATAATACATATAACCTAGCTAGTCACAAATCATCTAAAAGTCATAAGTAAACCTAAAAAATGTCTTTGTCAAAAATATATAAGGTTTTTTTTATTATTATTTTTATCAAACTCTTCTATAGTTTTCTCTACATTGTGCCCTTAAATACGCACTTCATATTTCTCCCCACCACCTTTACATCCACACCTTTCTTCGAGACATACCTAACTCTCTCTCCCTCTAATCTCTTTATAGCCAAGTTAGGCTTTAACAAGCTCAAATCATGTCAACAAAAAAGTCGAGCAAAGCTCAAGCAGCATCTCTAAAGCAAATCTTGAAGAAATGTTCAAGTCTAGGAAAGAAGAATCAAGGCAATTGCTACTTCAACGACGTACCAAAAGGTCACTTCCCGGTCTACGTTGGTCAACACCGGAGTCGCTATGTAGTCCCAATCTCATGGCTAGCTCATCCTGAATTTCAGACACTCCTCCAACTCGCTGAAGAAGAGTTTGGATTCGAACATGAGATGGGTCTCACTATCCCTTGTGATGAAGTTTTCTTTCAATCACTCATCTCCACGTTCAGATAAAACCCGACTTCGAGAGAGAGAGCTGATTAATTAGTTCAGTGGATCCTCTCTCGATCCTTTAAGACTCTAAGAACTTCTCATTGTCACACTTTAGACGCAGAAGATCAAAGTATCGAATTTCTTACCAAGACAATCAAGAAACAAGAAATAAGTAGAAGTATATTGCTTCAACTTTTTTCTTTGCTTAGATAACAAGGATTGTGATAAGCATTCATCTAGATTTGTGGCTATATTAATAAATCGAACGGTTTTTTAGTTAGTCACTATCTTAGTTTTTTTCTTTTTATCGTGTCACTACTTATTTTGAAAATTTTGTATTAGCTTGTGTTTGCGACATTTCCCTCTAGTCAACTTGTGTTTATGTCGTTGACAGTTGATTCTTGAGGGAATAACTAGTTTTTAAATTTTTGATAAAATGAATAACTAGTTTATTTTATATTTTTGATTCATGAAATTTATCCAACCTTAAGTAATAAGTTGGTGTCATATTGATTATAATATATAGTGTTCTTTAGACTTTGTTGGTATCGTATATTATTGTTACTTATCTAATTATACATTAGACAATGTGTGTGTGTTGAAAATGGGTTTGGACTTTGGAGAGATGAGTTGTTTGAAAGACAGAACATGTAAGCCATAAATGTCTCTCCTATCTTGACTCTTTCTCTTTCTCTTATTTTATTTTTCTAATATTACTTTTTGTGATTTAATCCAACAAGAAAAGTTAGGATACAATCTGGTTTTGAATAAGAATACTAGACGACACAAATATTATTCAAATATCATATTCAGTAGAACACAAAACTAAACAAATGAATATGTCGACTCAAAAATGAATGTTTTATTCAATTGAAAAACAATTATGAACAAAATGCTTTTTTGTACAAACTCTGTCTTGCCCGTACTATCAAGTTGCTTTTGAGTTTAAACTTTGTCTCCTTGACATTGATAAACATTACCTGTATTGATATGTGTTATGTCTTTTCTATTTGTAAAATCTGTTTGTATACGTTTTTTCTAATAAAAATCTATTTGAATACTTGCATTATTGCTTGTATGTTGCATGGTCCTCACGTTACTATTTTGTTCACCCTAAAAATATCATTTATATGAAATTTATTAAACTATTGTTTGAAAAATTTGCTTTTCTCTGAAATCATCTCAATCCTTAAATATATTTCCTAAGTCTTAACAAGAACATCATCATTTCAACATATCTAGAATTTATTAATTTTCCACCCACTTACATTTATTATAATTGACAAATATGGAATATTAATATACATTTTTAATAGAAAAAAACAACACACATCTTTCTTTATTGAAGCTGTTTTTACCCCTCATGATGATCTCTTGAATTTTACACATTATCAAAGATTCAATGTAGAAACTAGAAAGGCAGAATCTCGGTTCTGTTAATCCGGTATCGGTTATGGTCCGGTTTAGTAAATTCAACATTTGTTGTTGTACAATTTAGTAAGTACTAAGACAAAGACCGATGATCTTCGCTATAGAAACTGTTCCCATCTCACATACTCAAAAACACATATACACACCAAGAAGAAAGACAAAAAATCAAACGAAACACAGAGAGATAATGAGTATGTTTATCTCTCATCTTCTTAACGTCCATTGTTCTTCATTTTAGAGGTGAAGAAACGGCCTAGTCCACGCGTATGCTTCTCATTATCTTCTTTAGAAGACGAAGAAACAGAGCTAGACTTGATGATGGAATGGACCGTTGGATTCACCGTGTGTCGAAAAGAATGAGATGGTTGAAGTATATGATCATCATCTAGTGCAGAGCTTGCTTTTGCTTCTGAGTTTTTGTGTTGTTGTTGAAGCTTCTTCTCAGAGGATTGAGATTTGTGGATGTGGTTGTTTTGAGGCTGCAAGGATTGTAATTGTTGGCTGAGTAAGTGAATTGTTTCTTGACAAGCTGCAAGCTTTTCGGTTGCAGATTCTATGTCTTTCTCCTGTCAACAAGAAGATTGTATTAGAGTTTAGCAATAAGACTCTTAAGTTAGAGATTAGTAAGAAGCTTACCTGATTATGTTGGAGTTTGGATGGTGAACACTTTCTGCAAGTATCATTCCTTTAGTACAAGTGAAAAGTATCAAAAATCAGACTATGAGTTAAGGAAGATCTTAACTAAGTTTTCGTACTTCGGGTTATAGACTTTAGTAGTATACCTTTGCATTTTATCTTGAAGGTCTTTGCATTTAGCTAAAGTCTCCTCATGGCCAAGCTTTTCTGCGGCTAAAGCCGTTTCAAGTCTCTCTGTTTCTTCTTCCAAGCTTTTCACTTTAGCTTCTAAATCTTTGGTATGGAGTTCAAGCGATTTGTATGACTCGGTCACGCATTTAAGCTGTGTTTCTGCCAAGCTTTGAAGATCATTTGATGAAGTGAGCTTTGATTTCAGCTCTGCTATGAGTTGCTCTTTTTCTCCCAACTCTGCCTTTGTACTTTCAAGATTCTTCAAGCATCTTGATAGTTCTAATGCAATGTTCTCTTTCTCCAACTTTAGTTGTTCCAACTCTTTTGAAAGGCTTTTACATGATGATGAATCATCCAACTCAAGACCGTTGATCGATTTATCTCCACAGTGATCCTCGTTCTTATCAATTGTCTCTCCCAATGGATCAACATCTGACTTTGCAACAGAGGTCTCTTTAGTATGTGGCTTGAGACTCAAAGCACCATTATTTAGATTACTAGCTTGTACCGAAATGGAGGAGAGTTCTAGAATAAGGTCAGCAAGGCTTGATTCACCGTTCGAAAATTTACTAACCGATGAAGAGAAATCCCCCAAGCTCTCACTCAATAGCCTATCCCCATTCATCTCCTGAAGCTGTGTTGCTTCCTTTATGAAGAGGTGAATATTGGAAACAGCTGCTTCCAAATCTTGTTTTGAAGTGTTCTTCTGCACATTTTCGCCGCCTCCGGTATCTTGATATGGCAAAACATGTTTCTCAAGAGTTTCATCAGTAACTTCAAACAGAGGACTTGAGAGCCTTTTGAGTGATGATGATCCTTGTTGCATCTCTTGGATCCAAATCCTCGCGGCTTCAACGATTTTCTCAGTGCTAATGCCTTCTTGAGATTCAACTATCTTGTCGATTCTTGACCGGAGCACATTTAAAAGCTGATCAAGTGTTGCAGTTGCATCCTCATCTTCTTCAACTGACTTACTAGTTGATGATTGTTTGTCTACGGATTTACTACTACAAACGCTGTTCGAGGATTTTGTAGCTGAGCTAGCTCCATCTGGATCATTAGCTGCTAACTTCTCAATCTCCAAGAAGTCATCCATTAACTCCAGTCTATTTAGAATCCTAGGCTTCAAGGAACCACACTCAGAGGAACTTCCTTCTTCATCAAATCCATCTTCAGATACCGAAGTGACACTAGGAGGATAGCGATTATCATGACCACTAGATGGACTTTCAGAAAGATTTCTGCTGTTTGATTTTGGAGCATTCTTGTCATTGTTTAACATATGCAACTGCCCTTCAAGAATCTTAAGCTTTCCGAGAGTCTTACCGCACACATTTCGCGAAACTTGCAGCTCATTGTTACGGGCAGCAAGAAGCTCTTTGAGTCTCTGAATCTCTTCCTCCATCTCCGAGGCACGTCTTGTGAGATATACATTCTCTTTTTTGCACTCTTCCAACTTATGATCAGTAGAAATGTCAGGCTTTGCGATGTGCGCAGCATTGTTACTTGGATTTTGAACTACGCTTCTCTGTGCTCGATGATCTGTTAACTCATGTCCAAAGTTTTCGACTTCTAGCTTCATTTGAGCCATAGCAGCAGGACCAGGAAGCTTCTTCCGAAGAAGCCCTCTTAGTCTTTGACACTCTGCTTCAAGTTTAGCAATCTTTTTCACACCTTCAAGATGCTGTTTGTTTGCGATTTCAGCTGACTTCAAACTCATGTTCTTTTCTTCGTTGCGGATTTCTACTTCTTTCGAAGCAACATGAGCATCATACTTCAACGAACTAATCTCCTTCTCTGCCAAATGAATATTAGTCTTCAGCTTCTCCACATCAGCTTCCGCTTTAGACTTTTCCTCACTAATCCTTACTATCATCTCTGACCGCTCTTGCAACGATCTAGTGAGTGCTGCATTGTCAGAAGCTGCTCGGTGTAGCCCTTGGCTCAATTCTTCAATCTTTTCTTCAAGCTCGGCTTTGATCTTGTCCCATTGAGTGGCTTTAGCAAGAATCACATCTTGCATCTTCTGATCACTCTCATCTTTCACAATCCTTATCTGCCTAGTACACTCTTTAAGCGCATCATCCAAATGCGATGCTCGATCCTCTGCAGTGAGCTTTAAGAGTGTCACAGATTCGAGCTGACGTTTAAGTGCCAAAGTTTCTGCATCAGCCTTCTCCCATCCTAAAGAACAAAGACTAATCACCATTAGAAACTTACATTAAACATTTCAAAACATAGTAGTTAGTTATGTTGTGTTCACTCACCAGAAACAGCTTCCTCGGCGACTTTAGCATGTTGAAGAATCAAACTTTCTTTACTCTTAATCTCTGAGTGAGCAAGAGTGAGTTTCTCTTTAAGATCCTTAACTTCATCTTCAAACAACTTCACCTGATCCTCCATTTTACTCATATGAGTGTATGAATCCATTGTTATCTGAACATAACTTGTGTTCTTACACTTGTCCTAAACACACAATCAAACCCAAGACTTCAAAATTTGGAGATTCAATGTCACAAAAAAGAATCAAAGGTCAAGTTCTAAATCACTAAAGCACCTGAGTCTTAAGAGATGCTAAATAAGACAAAGAAGAAACAGGTGTTGTTGACTCGTTGATCGTTGCTTTGTCTGAAGACTTTCTCTTCCATGGCCAACTTCGACCTTCCATTGATTTGTTTCTTTGCTTCCTTTTCAAGAATCTACACACACATTTGTAGATAAAGAAAGCTAAGATCAGATAAGAACAAAAGAGAAACATGGACAAAGTTTTGAAATTTTTGAACTAACATCCAAAAATAGAAATTAAAATTATTTCAACGCATTGAGTAAATGTTACTTTCAATTCCAAAATCCAACAAATCCTTCAATATTTATTTCTTCAACAACGACCGTTTTTTGTTTTTGTGTTGTTTATTTAAAATATTTATTTATTTTTAATACAATAAATGACAAAAATGTCAAGTTCATAATAATTTTTTCTTCCTGATTATAGATAAAATTCACCAACTATTTTTTTTATTTGAAATACGAAAATAAAATACAATAACGAAATTTCGAAATCACTTTTTCAAAATAACAGGTGATCATCATCATCATCATCATCAATCATCATCAGCTACACTAACTTACTTAAGAAGAAACAAATTTGAAAAAACCAAAACCAAAAAAAAAAAACTTCTCAAGTTTAGCCTAAAAGAAATCGGAAACAAAACATCGTACCGTGACTTATGATTCCTCCACAGACACTTTCAAAGCGCGGGAAAATCGAAGAACATTCGTTGAACCAGAGAGAAAATAAGAAGAAGAAGAAGAAGAATGAAAGTGGGAGGAGCGTGTTGGTGCCAGAGAAGATGATTTAAGCTGTCGCTTTTTTTTTTTTTAACTTTGACGCTCCACAAACAGACAACAAACCTCAATTTCAAACAAATGTCTTTTTTCAATTTAAAAAAAAAATAAAAATAAAAACGGAATACGAGGAGGCAATTTTACTCTGCGTGCGAGTGCACGGAGATTCAAAATTTTCCCGGCATTTTAATTTGGGCTTTTAAAAAAGCCCATTTAGTTTTAAAAAGCCCACTAGGGTTTTTTCAAGACACCTGATTGATTCTGTTATCTACAAATGAACCCTATCTCCTGGATTTAGCCGTCACCTGAAGAAGACGAAGACGAAGAAGAAGAAGGAGGAGATCGATTTCTTCCATCAATGGGTCGTGTTATCAGAGCTCAACGTAAAGGAGCGGGTTCAGTTTTCAAATCCCACACTCACCACCGTAAAGGTCCGGCGAAGTTCAGGAGTCTCGATTACGGCGAGAGAAATGGTTACCTTAAGGGTGTTGTGACGGAGATCATCCACGATCCAGGACGTGGAGCTCCGTTGGCTCGCGTCTCCTTCCGTCATCCTTTCCGATACAAGAAGCAGAAGGAGCTTTTCGTCGCCGCCGAAGGAATGTACACCGGTCAGTTTCTTTACTGTGGTAAGAAAGCTACTCTCGTCGTCGGAAATGTTTTGCCTCTCAGATCTATCCCTGAAGGAGCTGTTGTTTGCAATGTCGAGCACCATGTTGGTGATCGTGGTGTTTTAGCTAGAGCTTCTGGTGATTACGCCATTGTTATCGCTCACAATCCTGACAACGATACCACCAGGTTCGCTTCTCTTCTCGCCATTTTCAATACTTTAGCTGGTGAAATTGCTTCTTGGAATCGAATTGAGATTAGAAATGCTCCTTATCGGAAATAGATTTTGCTCATAGGTTTTGTTCTTCATGGAAAGTGTGTAGTTATAGTAATCTGAAGCAATGGTATTGCAAGTTTTGCTTTAGAGTTTTAATCTACCATTGAGAAGAGCTTTGTTCTCGGAAATGCGAATTGAAAATGGAATTTGAACAGGATTAAGTTACCATCTGGTTCGAAGAAGATTGTCCCGAGTGGATGCAGGGCAATGATTGGTCAAGTTGCAGGAGGCGGAAGAACCGAGAAGCCGATGCTAAAGGCTGGTAACGCGTACCACAAGTACCGTGTGAAGAGAAACTGCTGGCCTAAGGTTCGTGGTGTGGCTATGAATCCAGTCGAGCATCCTCACGGAGGAGGTAACCATCAACACATTGGTCATGCTAGTACCGTTCGTCGTGATGCACCACCTGGACAAAAGGTTGGTCTTATTGCTGCAAGGAGGACCGGTCGTCTCAGAGGTCAAGCTGCTGCTCTTGCCTCCAAGGCAGATTAAGTATAAGAGGAGAGTCTTCAAGATGAAACTGTTCATTTCTATTGGATTTTTGCTGAGACTTTGTTTTAAAACCTTAAGATTTTCAATTTTGTTCGCTGAGACCTCTCTCTATCAGGTAGAGTTGATTTCTTCTGGATTAAACCTTAACATTATAATGCATTTTTCAAATTATATATTTAGTTTTGATTTCTGTTTCATTTTCTTTTTATTGAATATGGTCTGCATTAAAGTTTTTTTTCACCATTTCTGCTGCTATCTCACGGAACCAAAATTCGAAACGATCCAATAATATTAAGGCCCATGAAGCTTACATGAAACAATTAATTTTCATGGTTTTTATTTCTACTTCGTGAATAATTAATTTTGCTTGATTTGGGTGAAGGTGGATTGAGTCCACTGAAAAAAATGTCGAATTTGTTACGCTAATATTGTTAAACAATTTTTTTTTTTTGGTACAAATGGATGACCATTTAGAGGAAAAAAATTTAGCGTAATTAGTTATTCCATCTTGTTCAGCCAAAATTACACCATTCACACATTAAATACATTTGTGGAAAAAATGGTAAGTTCCACATAATAGTTGAAAAACTTAATTTTCTGCTAGATTTTGTTACTCTGCTAAGAATGAGAGGAACCCAAAAAAACAAGCATAACTTCTTTTATCATTAATAAAATCATTTTTTATTTCACAAATTTCACTAAAATTTAGGAATATCTAAGTTAATATAGTGACATAACACTCGACAAAGACAATATTTATCGGTATGAATATTCAATTAAGACAATTAAATTGTTTTTTCAAATTTGAAGATATTATTTTAAAAAAATTCAATAACTTCTAACATATTATTAAATAAAATCAAACGATATTTTCTTTATAATTAAGAATTTTGGAATAAAAAATAAACTTTATTAGAATTTATTTTTTTGTCAAATTTATCTTTATTAATTATTAAATTTAATGTTAATATATTTGATATTATTTTCTCTATTCATCTGTATTCCTCTAAATAGTTACCATTTATTACTCCTATACGATTATTCATCTCATTCATTTTTTTCCTCTCAATATTATTATTCAACTCATTTTTATTTCACTCGTCATTTTTCCTCTTTTTCAATTTATTCCACTGTCCCACGACCATTTGGACCCTTTGTTTTACAAAGTTGAGAAGGTTAAAAATAGATGAATCAATCAAAATCAACTATATCATTTCTATACATTTCCTCGTGAAAATCTAGAAACCATCAATTGATGATTATCTTATTCTCCGTGTTATCGGAATAGTTTCATCACATGAATTGTTAGGTAAGTTTTTTCTTGGGGTTGTGGAGATTAATTATTACAAGACACATATATTTACAATTTTGAAACCTTGTTATGTGTGTGTGTGTTTCCTTGTATCCTTATGATTGAATAGTTGTGGGAGAAACCAGAGAGCTTCAAGTCACTCCTAGTTTAGTGGTTAAGGATTCTCATGGAACAACAACAACACTATGCGAAAGGATATATATCCGTGGATTCGAAAGGCTTAAAATGATGTATAAGTACACACATTCACTCAAGTTGATAGTAAACGCCTCAACGGCTAGCAAAACAAGTAACATACTCGTTTTAAGTTATATAATTTAACATGGTATGAGAGTCTAAAACAAGTTTTATTGTTATTCATAAAGTAAGATTTGGTTCGAAATAGGATGGAAGAACTCACATTTCAAGAGATTTGTGTTGCGATAAATATTAGAAATGATCGAAATAATATATAAGTAACATTAGCCGATGTAGTCATTGTCAGTCGTTCATAAAATGTAACAAAATTCCGCAAATATTTTAAAAGAGTTTTTTTTCGTAGGACTACGATGAATTTATTGCGGCAACTCGGTTTTGGAATTCATTACCTTGCAGGACCAAGGATCTCAGGTTTTGCTAATATGGTGATTTCCTCCTGACTTCAGCAGCATGTTAGTTGTGTGACCTGATTTAAACATTTCTCAAATGTACAAAAGTTGAGGAAGTCATTTAAAACTAATAATGTTCTTTTTGATGTCAGTCAAAATCAAGAGGAAGAAGCGAAGATGAGCAAAGAGAGACATCTTACATAATTATAACTCATGTAATGTGGATTAACCAACTTGTAAATTCAGTTGTGAAATCAAGTAAATGGATCATACAGTAAATTTTCGACTATACGATTATATGAACAAACAATATGGGATAATACATATAATATAAATACGTTCATACCTAAAAATCTGATGTAAATTTAATTAGGAAAACATTAGACCATTGTCGTGGGTTTAACAAGATTCACATGAAACTTTCCACGTGCAAAACTGATTGGAGCAGAGAGTCAAACAAAGGCTTTATGGTGTACGACTTTAGACACGTGACGACATCAGTAGTGGCTCAACGGTCATATTCAGCATCAACCAAACTATTACCACGTGACAAAACATACTGTTCTCTTTGTCTGACTTGTCTCCTTCTCGATCTTACCTGCTAAAAATGAGTGTTGCTTTGGGTTCATACTTTTTTTTTTGTTATATGCTTTGGTTCATACTTAATTATAAAAAAAGGAAATTAGCGGCGCATTAGTAAATGGAGAGGCATTTTATGGCTAAATAATGTAATTAATAGTAGAATTTTTTTTAATAAAAATTTGTTATCCATTTTTGTTAACATTTTTTGCCCTAGTGGAACCAACACTCTTTGGTCCCACATGCATAAAACCAGGGTGCTTAAATTTCATTGACTAAACAAATAGTAACAACTTTGAAAATCTCTAGTGGGCCATTCAATTTAAACAACAATTAAAAATTCAATTTGTTGGAGAAAACAAAAGACTTCGTAACCACCCAATAAAAAAGACATTAAAGAAGCTCCAAACACCAATGATTCTGTCTTTTTTTTTCTCTTATGTTTTGACTTAAAAATTCAAATCAAACCAAAAAAAAAAAAAATTTAAAAAACGGAANGAAAAACGGTTAGGCAGGTGAAGGCTGAGAGGTTGGATCAGCGGAGGAAGGAGGTTCAGGACCAACACGACAACCTTCAAGCATGAAAACAACATCGGACATTGATGGTCTATCGAGTGGATCCGTCGCGGTACAAAGAAGTCCCACTTTGATTCCTAATAAGAACTCTTCCCATTCCGATGATTCCGGGTCTAGTTCTAGTAGTCCTGGTTCTAGTAGCTCCGTTACTTGACCTCTCTGAAGCTGTTTCTTTACCCATTTCACTATATCTTCGTCTTCCGTGAACATTACCGGTCTTTTTCCCGTTAGGATTTCGAGTAGGACAATGCCGAAGCTGTATATATCGGACTCTTTTGTGGTTTCCCCGGACAATGTAGCTTCTGGGGAGACATATCCTATTGTTCCCACAGTGTTTGATGTGACTGCTGCTCTTGACGGGGATCGAACTGTCAGACGGTCGAGACCAAATTCGGATAAATGAGCTTCGAAGTCCGCATCGAATAGTACATTCTGTGGCTTGAGATCACCATGAACCTATTTTGAGATAAGAGATGTTAACAAAAAACTGAAATTTTCGAAACTGTGAAGAATGTTAGGAATGCTTACCATGTTGGATTGATGAAGGAAACCGAGTCCACGAGCGATCCCTAGAGCTATGAGGTGGCGCATCGGCCAGTTTAGGACATGACCATCTTGGTGGGAAGCTTCTTGGAGCAGAGTTGATAAGTTTCCATTTGGCATGTAGTCATATACCAAAAGCCTCAAGTCTGGTGGACCGGCGTAGTAACCTCTTAGGACCGTGATGTTACGGTGCTTGATTTTCCCGAGCAACTCAGCTTCTTTTTTGAACAAGTTTTCATTTAGCAGTGAACCATTGGGTAAGCGGCGAATAGAGAGAACCATTCCGTCATTGTAGTTGGCTTTGAATAGCAATCCGTATCTCGTTCTGCTAAGAACATTTTCTTCATCAAATTGTCGTGTTGCTTCGATTGTCTCGGCTAGAGTGATCTTGTTATTGAACATCACTAGCTTTGGTTCTCCGTTTTCTGTACTTGACCGGCTCGTGCTGCTACGGACTCTACTTCCTGCGCTTGTTCTACCTGGACTACGTTTCTTCTCTCCCGTTGTAGTCTGTTGTTTCAGCTTCTTTCTCCATTTCAAGAGAGTGTAAATGTAGAAGCAGCAGAAGAGTGACAAAAGAAAAGCACCTACTGCAGCCATAACTATCATCAGAATCGTTTTCCTTCTCTTCTTCCTCTCTTCCGCAGCGTTGCTTTCGCATTTTCTGTTCAATGGCTTCCCGCATAACTCAGAGTTACCTGAAAAAGCTGATGGGTTGTTGATACTTGACCCTAAAGAAGCTGGAATCTCTCCTTTGAGATTGTTGTTTGAGACGTTGAAGGATCTCAATTTACTGGAAAGAACGGCGAGGCTAGCTGGGATCTCCCCCGTTAAGTTATTAACGGAGAGATCAAGCTTTGTCAAGTTTGATAACTCAGACAAAGATCCAGGTATGACTCCTGAAAGATGATTGTGATCAAGTGACAACGAGTTGATGGATAAGCTCCGAGACATTTCTGGTGGGATTTCACCTGACAAGTTGTTCCGACCCAAGTCAAGCACCTTCAAACGCGGAAGACGCGAGAGATCAGCTGGAATATGACCCATCAGCCGGTTTGATCTTAACTCGAGAACTTCAAGAGCAGTGCAGTTACCAATTTCAGGTGGAATAGACCCAGAGATGTGATTATCTGACAGTGATAGAGATACCAACAACCGAAGAAACCCGAACGTCTGCGGTATTTGACCCGAGAGTGAGTTAGAGCTAAGGTTCACATACCTTAAACTCACCAAGCTACTAAACCCTTCAGGTACAACTCCAGAGAAGTTGTTTTCCTGCAATGCAATCACTTGCAAGTTGGGCAAACCAAAGAGCTCAACCGGAACTTCTCCGGACATATTCTGCTTGCTTAAATCAAGAGTTGTAAGCTTAAATAGATTGCCAACAGTAACCGGCATCTCACCGGAGAATCCATTCCCACTCAAATTCAGAAAACTAAGGTTGCTTAAGTTGCTTATACTCACTGGAACTTCCCCGGAAAACCGGTTTCCGCTGAGATCCAGCTCAGACAGATTTGTCAAGGCCATCAACTCCACCGGGAAACTCCCATTCAAATTGTTTTCACCTAAGTCTAACCTATCAAGCTGCTGGAGATTCACCATAGACGAAGGAACGTAACCTGAGAAGTTGTTTCTGCCTAAAGATAAAACCTTTAAAGCTTTCATGTAGCCAAGAAACTCCGGAATCTCCCCGATTAATCGGTTTCCTTCGAAATCGAGGAGCCCTAAAGAGCTACATTGTTTAATCTCAACAGGAATCTCACCGGTAAGAGAGTTATTCGCCAACTTCAGCTCTTCTAATCTCTTCAAGTTACCAATCTCCGGCGGAATCTCGCCGGAAAACATGTTTCCAGAGACATCAAGATTCATTAATGACGAAATGTTTGTCAACCACATCGGAAAACGGCCGGAGATTCGATTTTCCCGGAGATCTAAGACCTGTAAATCGGTATGGCAGTTCGCCGTCTCCGGCCGTACGACGTCGGAGAAAGCATTGAACCCTAACTGAACAATCCTAAGCGAAGTGTTGCAGAAGAGAGAAAACGGCACAGTACCGGAGAAGTTGTTGTTGGAGAGCGAGAGGACTTCGAGGTTCGGAAGCGCGCCGAACGCGGCGGGGATTACGCCGCCGATTGCGTTCTCCGTCGCGCTTAAGTGAACGATGGAGGAGCAGTTTGAGATCGCCGACGGTAATGTCCCTTGCAAGAGGTTGAAATCGAGCCAAAGGTACTGGAGGCTCTGAAGTTTACCTAAACTCGCCGGAATCTCGCCGGTAAACTGATTGTACGAGAGATTCAACACCTGGAGCTGAGTAAGATTAGCAAGTCCACTAGGTATCTCACCGGAGAAAGTGTTCGATGAAACGTCAAGGAACTGGAGACTCGACGGTAAACCAACGGAGATCTCCCCGGAGAGACGGTTTCCGGCAACATTAAAAACCTCAAGCGAAGTGAGATTTCCCATCGCCGGCGGAAGTTTCCCGGAGAGTAAGTTGTACTGAAGAAAAACGGCGAGTAGGCGCGTGCAGTAAGCGAGTGAGGGAGGGATCGTACCGTTAAAAGAGTTTGACCGGAGGCTAAGCTTCCGTAGCATGCGGAGGCCAGATAAACGGTCGGAGATTCTTCCGGAGAGTTGAAGACGAGGAAGGCGGATCTCAGTGACACGGTGGTTAGTACAGAAAACGCCGCGCCAGTCGCATGGAGCCGCCGGAGTAGAAGCATCCCAAGAAGTTAACACACCGAGAGGATCATGGAGGTTGAGTTTAAAAGCCGTGAGGGCATCAATCTCCGCCTGAGAATCATCGGCGGTGACCCATGAGAATAACGGCGCGAAAAACACAAGGAATAAAACTAACGAAGATGTCCCCATGGCTATAGATCTATTACACTAAACAAAACGAGAACTTGCTTTAAGAACATGAAGGAGAAGAAGAAGAAGAAGAATGTGAGAGAAGTGTAGCCATGAGTGTTGTTTCTTGGAGAGAGATAGAGAAAGAGAGAGAGCAAAATGAGTAAAGGTAAAGTTTTTTTTTGAAGAAGAAGACGAAAAACAAAAATTTATAAAATAATGTTTTGTTTTAAATAATTTGAAATCTATTTGAAATCCGCACTATAATCCATACGTTATATAAAAATAATAATTTTTGTTACAAATTGTGGAAACATTTTTCTAATCATTATTTCTGTCCTTGCAAGTTAAAAAAAAATAAAAATAAGAGAAAAATCATTATTATGTTTTTCCTTTTTTGTCTATTTGCTTTAAACTTCCGGAGATCGATTTTCACGGCGAAAAAATGTCGTCGGAGCTTGGCTTTGCTTTCTTCACCATCTTCGTTATACTCTTGTCGTATTCGAACTTGTCTCATGGATTATTGCAACCTCGTAGGATCTCTCATGGCTTATCTGAAGATAGCAAGTACTTGACGAGGAACGAGCTCTGGTTCAATCAAACCCTAGATCACTACTCTCCATATGTAATCAATCTTCTCCAGTTTCGTTCGATTTGAGTTTCTTACTTTCTTGCGTTATTGAAATCAAGAATCTTAGATTCTGATTTTGGATTTGTGGAAATTTCGAAATTTGATTTTCTCTCAGGATTATCGCAAATTCGGACAACGATACTATGAATATCTCGATCATTTACGAGTTCCAGATGGACCAATCTTTCTGATTATATGTGGTGAAGGTCCTTGCAATGGAATCCCCAATGACTATTTAAGTGTAAGACTTTTTCATAAAGCTATGTTCTTTTGCTTGATTACATCGATCATTTCTGAAATTTTTCATTGCTTTTCAGGTTTTAGCTAAGAAGTTTGAAGCGGGCATTGTTTCGTTGGAGCATCGTTACTACGGAAAGAGCTCACCGTTTAACTCATTGTCAACTGAGAATCTCAAGTATCTTTCTTCCAAACAGGCCCTTTTCGATTTAGCCGCTTTCCGTCAATATTACCAGGCATGTTGGCTTGTGGTTTTGTTATATGCTCTTGATGCTGCGTCTATGATTCTGTGAGGATTTATTTGGGATTTGTTTATTGGGGATGCAGGACTCTTTGAATGTTAAGCTTAATAAAAGTGGCAATGTTGAGAATCCGTGGTTCTTCTTTGGAGCGTCTTATTCTGGAGCATTGAGTGCTTGGTTCCGGCTTAAATTCCCTCATTTGACATGTGGAAGCCTTGCTAGTTCCGCAGTTGTTCGTGCTGTCTACGAGTTCCCTGAATTTGATCAACAGGTAAAACCTTTGTTACATGATTAAACTTCAAGTATAGACATGTTGTGTCTTTTTCGCAGAGAGTTTTGCTACCAATGGAATCAAGATTCTTGTGCCTTGTTGAGCAGATAGGTGAGTCGGCCGGGTCCGAATGTAAAGCTGCACTTCAGGAGACTAATAAACTCTTGGAATTAGCGCTTAAAGTAAATAACAAGGCTGTGAAAGCTCTCTTCAATGCCACTGAGGTCTAGCTTTGTTATTTTTCTCTCTATTCTTTAAATTCAAACAACTATGGTAGTGAAAGTTCTCTCCGTTGTCAATCTGATCAAGTTTTTGAAATTTGCAGCTTGATATTGATGCTGATTTCTTATACTTGATAGCGGATGCCGAAGTTATGGCAGTAAGGATATACATATTTTTCATATTTTCATGATACACATTTTCTTTCTAGTTTATAAAATCTTCCAAATTTTTCAGTTCCAATACGGAAATCCAGATAAACTATGTGTTCCACTTGTGGAAGTTAAGAAGAACGGGGGCGATTTAGTGGTAACTTTGCTTTTTCTCATTTCTTTCGGTTAAGCTTGCTGTATATATAATATATGATCACAGATCCCAATTCGCTTTGGAGACCAAAAAGGTATGTTTGCTGACATATTATATTGGGTGTAAATGCAGGAAGCATATGCCCAATATGTTAGAGAGTTTTGTATGGGAGTTTTCGGGCTAACTGCTAAAACATATAGCCGGAAACATCTACTCGACACTGCAGTCACCCCACAGAGTTCAGATCGGCTGTGGTGGTTCCAAGTTTGCACTGAAGTTGCATATTTTCAGGTGGCGCCTGCAAATGATAGCATACGGTCTCACCAGATCAATACAGAGTACATGCTTAACTACCTTCATAAATGAAATTATCTATTTAACTTACCGTCCCGCTTACAAGTGTTGTTTTCTCCATCTTTCATAGGTATCACTTGGATCTATGCAAGAGTCTTTTCGGGAAAGGTGTTTACCCTGAAGTCGATGCAACAAATCTGTATTATGGAGGTGATAGAATTGCTGGTATGTAACTCCGAAAAACTTCTCAATTCTTCTTTACTCTTCTGCACATGCCAATAGTTTCCTCGCACCTTCTTATTCTTAATTTTGCAGGGACCAAGATTATCTTCACAAATGGCTCACAGGATCCATGGCGTCATGCATCTAAGCAGACCTCATCTCCTGATCGTAAGTTTCCCATTAGTTTGATCAAAACTGCATAACATGAACGCATACTTAGTCTATGTCGTAAAGTAGCATTTAGACAAACTGTGGAACACCACTAACAAGTTGATGATTTGACGACACAGTGCCTTCTTACATCATTACTTGTCACAATTGTGGGCATGGAAGTGATCTTCGAGGATGCCCTCAGTCTCCAATGATCATTGAAGGTACTAAACATCACTAGATTCTTCTCTTTCTGATGTCTAAACTAAGAGACAAGTACTATTGAAGCTCAACAATTCAAATTTTGTTTCCCTCATTTTCAGGTGATTCCAAGAATTGCAGTTCACCGGATGCAGTGAACAAAGTAAGGCAACATATTGTGGAACACATCGACTTGTGGCTCTCCGAGTGTCGTGGAAAGAGTGGGAGTTGGAGTTCCATGTAAGAGTGACACGAGTTGCAGTTCTGTTTGTTTCCACTAGATGTATGTACCAAACGTCAAACTTGTATCTGTGCAACTACAACTTCTCGTGAATGTTTCCAACTTATATCTACGAAACCTGCGACTGTGCAGGAACAACAAAATAAACTTTTGCGCAAGCTAAGAGTCTCTTTGTTATTATTTGATAAAATTATTGTAATACGGTTACGAACACAAATCCGTTGTAGTCTAGCTGGTTAGGATACTCGGCTCTCACCCGAGAGACCCGGGTTCGAGTCCCGGCAACGGAGTTTTTTTAACATCCTATTAATAATAAACGACGTCGTGTGAGTAATGAGTCAACAGAGTGAAGACAGATGTCTGCTCGCTATTTGACCGGAAAATGAAGAAGGACTCAGTCACGGATTCATCTTTCTCCGGATTTCGAAATTTGACGGTGATCTGACTTCCTACGATTTACTTTTTTTTTTTGCTGATCGTTGAAGAAAACGTTTTCGTTTCAATGGTGGAAGCTACGTCGAATTTAACTCCGACGCAGAGATATGCGGCCGGCGCATTGTTCGCGATCGCGCTTAACCAAGCGCAAATCAATCAGACTCAGCCGCTAGGGACTCCGTCAGCGGAGGAAGACGACGGAGGCGACGAAGAGTGTTTTAATCGACGCTCTGAGGAACGACGAAGCAATTGCAGTAGCGGTGATTCTGTCTCCGATGACCCTGGTCTTTGGGTTCACGAGACTTCGGGCCTTCTTCGACCTGTTTTCAGGTGATTTCTCGAAATTTTCTTATCGTTTTTTCATCGATTCTGAAAATTTTGGTTCTGAGTTTTGGATGTTAGTATCGTTGAAATCGTCATGTTATGGAGTTAAAAGTCTTTGTTTATATCAATGTATCATTTCGCTTGAGCTTTGTTTGTGATTCGATTTCTTTGCTCAGATGTCTTGAGATTGATTCTTCGGCTTGGCTTGGTCTCGAAGAAACAGCTGGTTCTTCCTCCGCTAAGTACCACATCGGTGCGGTATGGCTGTTCTGGAGTTTGAATGTGTATGTTATAGTCTTTGATGAGCTATTATTGTTCATTAACTTCTATTTTTGTTTCTTATAGTTCACGAGATTACTCTCAGAAGAAGCGAGTGATGCCTCTGCAGAGATGAAGGAGCAAGAGGTGGCTTTAGCTAAAGCTACTGATGCAATGGTGCAAAGCATTCAAAGCTCTGTATCTGTGGATGCAAAGAAGGAGAAGCATCAAAAATTTGAAAACGAATGTCGTGAGATTTATGGGGTTCCTGAGGTTAAATCAAAAGATGTCGATAAGGATAAGAAGGAGACGTCTGATACCGCTGAAAGAGAGGGTCTTGAGGCGGGCGTAGTTATTCGAGATGGAAGCCACAATCCTGAAGTTGTTGAAGATGAGAAATCTGTCGAGGAAGTAACATTGCTTAGTCATCAGAGGAAGATAAATGTTCTTTATGAGCTTCTTTCTGCTTGCTTGTCAGATAAACATCAAGATGATAAGAAATGTACTCGGCGTAGAAAAGGCTACGATGCTCGTCATCGTGTTGCTCTCCGATTACTTTCGACCTGGTTTAACATTGAGTGGATTAAAGTGGTTCGTATAGTTATTCTTCCAACACAAGCTCATGTTGAAATTTATTGCTTTTACACAGTTAGTATCGTTGTTAGGTTATAGAATAGGCACTGCTCTAGATTTCACTACTTTTCCACCACCATTTATTTTCTTTGTTTTTTTGTTCTGGTAGTTGTTTATTGAATGAGGGTTTCATTTATTCTTTCACTGTTATAGCATATTCACAATTCGGTATCTTCAACTATGTAGGAAGCAATTGAGACGATGGTTGCATGCTCCGCCATGGCCCTTCAGAAGTCTGGTGAAATGAAGGATGGAGATGCTTTGTCTCCTAAGAGTACGTGGGCTAAGTGGAAGCGTGGAGGCATCATTGGTGCGGCTGCTATAACAGGGGGCACTTTGATGGCCATCACTGGTGGTATGGCGAATTCAAAATAAGAGCCCAGATTGAATCGGTTACCCGTTTTCATCTATATGGTTATATTCAACAGGATTGGCTGCTCCAGCTATTGCTGCGGGATTTGGTGCATTGGCACCAACACTGGGCACACTTGTGCCGGTGATTGGAGCAAGTGGTTTTGCTGCTGCAGCTAGTGCTGCTGGAACTGTTGCTGGTTCTGTTGCGGTTGCAGCGTCATTTGGAGGTGAATAGGAGTAAATGAGTTCACTTTTTGCAGTATATACATTAATCTGTGCGCTTACAGTTAGCGACTAGATGTTTTGGCTTCTCTTTCCTGCTCACAAATGTATTAATTCTCTGTAAGGAAAGTCGATCATGTCACTTATGTTTGGTTTATAAACTGTTTTCATATCCAGCTGCCGGAGCTGGTCTCACAGGGACTAAGATGGCAAGGAGAATTGGAGACCTCGATGAGTTTGAATTCAAAGCTATTGGCGAAAATCACAATCAAGGAGTGAGTGCCTATTTCTCTTTTCTGTTAGATCATTGTAGCATAGTTTTGTATTTTTGGAGTATAAATATTGGTTGTCTTCTCTCCCTCCTTCCTTTAGAAATCTTCTTTGCTGTGAGTGTTTTTCACGTTTTTCACTGATGTGAAAACATCTGTTGAATTCGATGCAACAGCGGTTAGCCGTGGAAGTCTTGGTTGCTGGTGTTGTTTTTAAAGAAGAAGATTTTGTGAAACCATGGGAAGGGTTAACTAGCACTTTGGAGAGGTATGTTGTCTGAGAACTTTTGTAACTGAAAAAGGAAATAGGATTTAACATCTGTAGTATCTGCTGTTATTAGCTGTTCTCATTCAAGTTTGCATCTGATTTTCAAGAAGTGTACTATATTTGCTTTTACAGTTTTGATCTTTACTATTTTCAGGTATACACTGCAATGGGAGTCTAAGAACCTTATCTTAGTGAGCACTGCAATTCAGGATTGGCTTACTTCAAGTAATTGGTTTTCCGCCTACGAAATAACCTTGTAGATATAACTGTCAATTTTCGAAGGAAAAATATTGTGATATCATTATGATTTCCCTCAGGACTTGCCATGGAACTAATGAAACAAGGAGCAATGCACACTGTATTGAGCTCTCTTTTATTAGCATTGGCATGGCCAGCGACAATATTAGTCGCTGCTGATTTCATAGACAGCAAATGGAGTATTGCTATTGATAGGTAATACCTTTTCCGTAGCAAAGTAGTCAATCTATGAATGAAGATGATGCACCATTTACCCATCACATCTCCAACTAATGATCAAAACTTTTGAAACCTTTGAGTTGGATTTTGCATTCTGACTAAACCCGTGGCTATAATCTATTCCTGTAGGTCGGATAAAGCTGGAAGGCTATTAGCTGAAGTGCTACAAAAAGGCTTACAAGGGAATAGGTATCGAGTTCATGACTGTTGCTAGGAAGTAATATAGTTTTTATATTCGAAAGTTATACATGTAAGATTTGCGCCTTTTTGTTACTTATATTTCAGACCCATCACCCTCGTGGGATTTTCGCTTGGTGCGCGTGTAATCTTCAAATGCCTCCAAGCTCTGGCCGAGACAGAACAAAACGGTATTTTCGCTTGTGTTACTTAGTATATTGCCCTAACAGATTAAATAATTTCTGGTTTAAATGTAAAAAAAGAAAATGAATCTTTCTTATGGAGACTCTTAACATGCCCCGTTTTGGTTGGTAGCTGAACTTGTGGAAAGAGTTGTTCTTCTCGGAGCACCCATTTCAATCAACAACGAAAACTGGCGAGACGTAAGGAAGGTAATTAACTCTCTCTCGCTCTTGAGCTCCTTTCATTCCCAACACATTATATATGTCGCAATCAATCTATTAGAATCTTAAATGAGTTTGTTTCTTTTGTGTCTCTGGTCCTATTTGGTAGATGGTAGCTGGAAGATTCATCAATGTTTATGCCACAAACGATTGGACCCTCGGTGTCGCATTTCGCGCTAGGTACACAAATAACTTCCATTTTGTTTAGGCCTACCTAACTTGTCTCCCTTTAAAACTAACTTCTATCTTCCTGCAGTTTATTCTCCCAAGGATTAGCCGGAATCCAACCGATTTGTATCCCGGGGATTGAAAACGTAATACATCTCTTTCTCTAGTCCTCTCAATGCATGATCAATTAGTTAGATGGAGGGAATAATTGTTAATAAAGTTATCAGAAAGATATAAGATCGCTTTCAAATGATTTTGTGTAATGGTTTATCTTTGATTGTATATCATTTGATTCATTTTAACCTTGTCGATCTTCGACGTTTTTACAGGTAGATGTAACCGATATGGTGGAAGGTCACTCGTCATATCTATGGAAAACTCAGCAGATTCTAGAGAGACTCGAGATCGATGCTTACTACCCTGTTTTTCGAGATACTCTCTAAACCCAAAATCAAATTTTCACCAAAACTTTTCAAATGTTTGAATCACACAGAAAGAAAACAAAAAAGGTCACTATACTTTGCGTAGAATGACTTATGGTGTTTTGTTTTTTTGTTGTTTTTGTATAGTTATCATCTTTGCTTTGAGTTTTAACATTTTGTCGACGCCGGCCAAAGACGAGAGCTACCGTATTTGTAAATCTTTGTATGAAACGTCGTCGTGGTGACTTGTCCATCGCATGCAAATAGTCTTCGTTGAACGTTCTTCTTTCCCTTTTTTGTATGTAGAAATAGAAAAGTCAAAAGGCCCCATTGATTAGATTTAAATTGGGTTTTGTTAAAATAATATTATCGACCGTACCATATCGATACTTCGAAGGAGTAACGAACTAATATATATATGTGTTCAGTACGTTGAGACGACCAATATAAGTGTTGTAGCAATTTTTCACTCTTGAACCGATTGTATATGCATGAAAAAAGTTTACACCTTGTTCATACTTGAACGTAAATGGTGTGAATTAGGCTCATATTTACTAATAAATACGATAGCTAAGTCGAGCAAAAACGGCTTAACGTGTTGAGATGATTGAATGAAAAGACAAAATATATAGCTGGAGTATAGAAATTAAACCAATGCTTGTCTCATCTAAACTTCTTTTAAGTGTTCTGTTTTTATTACAACTCGTGGTCCATCCTAATTAAGGAGATATATTCGATTGTAAATGTACTTAGAAAACAACACAAAGTTATTTCTAATTTTGATTCTCATCATCACAAGTATATTCTCACAGTCACCTTCGACAACATTTTTTTTCTCTTAGTTTGATCTTTTTATGCCGAAAATTAGACCATCTGTAGTATCGTATTTCGCCAAATGTAGCCCAAACAGTTAATCTTCGGATCCAAAACATTTTTTTGGAACCAAATTTTTAAGATTTGTATATAGAAAATGGAGTACTTTCAATGATAATAATAGGTAAAATATTCTTCTCGGTTCAATAGAGTAGTGAACTTGGACATTATTAAAAATGAGAGAGCTAGTTGAAAATTAGGCATCTTATAAATATCTTAAGCCATCTCTCTCATTCCTCCTTCAATATGGCAATATCTAAATATTCATTCATAAGATGATGAAACAAGATTCGTTTTCAAGTGAATATTTAATAGCTAATTATCAATAGGGTGTTAGATCGCTTTCAACCTAACAATAATAATCCAAAGGTCAACAATGATGATGAAGAAGGTTTAATAATCAAGAGCTAATAGTATATTTATACTATCCACATCTCAGTCTCAATAGTATATAGGAGAATATGTGACCAGTATGGTGCATGGAAGGTCACTCCTCTGTCCTCATATACATAGACAACGTAGTAAATAAAAATCTTGACCCCTCAAAAAAAATGTAAATTTAGTGATTTTATGTAGGTTGTCTCCAAATATATATTAACAATTGTCGATTAAAATTTGTTGTGAAATCGAGAATTAACTTAGAAAAACATAGAGAGAAAACGAAGAATTGAGGTAAGCACCCGTTTAGTGTTTTCTTTTTTTAATTGTGTGAATGAACAATCACAACACTCTAACAATTATATTTATAGTTTCAAAAACCGACTTCCTCCAAGTTTTGGATCCTATGTCCGAGCTAACTATGGTCTTTTACTGATCTATTGAGATTTAAGCCAACTTCGAAATCAACAAAATTAGACAAACATTTGATCTACCCTCTATTTTACTCTTGTAGGGGTTTTGAACAATGAATGTGGAGTAGCATTTCTCGTGTATATTTCATACTAAATCGTGGTCTAATGAGTAATGTCAGCTTATATTACGGATCCGATACAATATATAATTAAAGAAGAGAATGAGATCTTCCTAAGTAGTTAACATTTTCACTAGGTTTCTTTTTTTTTTATATATAATTCGGGTGTCTTCACCCTCACCGAAGTGAGTCCAGACTAGCCGGTAGAGGTGAGAGGGCCAGGTCCACGCTATCCTGTCTGTTCAGGGGACTCGCGGTCCCAAGGACACAACCAAACCGTCGTTCTCATGACGCTAAGGCCGTTTTTTACTATAGGTTTCACATTGTCTAGAATAAAGACTAGCATTTTGTACAGAGCTGAACAGGCATGGATTGAACTTAGACATAAAAGGTTTCTTTTTCTTTTGTTGGTTTGTTAATCAATAACTATCATCTTCTTTGTTTGAACGTTCTTCGACGTCGCTAGGGACGAAACAACTTCTGCATTGTAATTATTTTCAAAACGTTGTCGTGCTGAATCTACCACCACATGTTACTCTTCCCTCTGACCATTTCTGGCCTTTTAGCTACCATTCTAGTCAGATTTTTCCTTCATCAAACATCAGAATTCACATTTTAAGTTTTGACATTTTGTATATAAATTATTTGACTATAATTTCTAGACTATTTTTTATCATCGCCATATTAAATAGGGTTTTAAGTTTGAACTACTGTGCCAAAATCACTTATAAATTTTTGTTTGCATCTAAGACTTACAATAATGCAGAAATGATAATAGTTGATCTCAAAGTTGTATATGTTATTCACCGATGGTCCATCCAAGTTTTTTTTTTCCTTTTTAGTAACGGGAGGGTGTATGCAGAGCGAGTCTTGAAATTTAAAAGGTTATAAACTTATACAATGTTGAAACCAGTTGATCCAAACATATTAATTCAAAAAGTTTAGACGCTTGAAACAAATGTTTCGTATTATATGACCAAGGGTCGACCTTCGGTGTATGGACTGGGACCCAACTAATCTTTCGGATGAAAACTACGGACGACTACTGTAGATAAATAAAAAAGCTAAGAAATTATTTTACAAAAACCATGCTTCGTCTCATTTTTTTCACAAAATCTTATTCCAAACCATCCATACTTGAATTTATTTTCATAAAATATAAGCATTCTTACCGACAAAAATTTTAAATATTTATGGGGTCATATGTTCCATTGATCCCACAATCAAAAGTACAAATCTTTATGAGAAAAAGATGTCAAAAAATAAAAATTTAAACGCAATGTCAGTTGCATTATTATAACTTGATGGATCGGGAAGCTGTCTTCTCTATGCGACAAGACAAATCCTACTCGAACCTACCTCCTTGCAAAAGCATGTCTTAGATAGTCACATTTTATTGTGTCTTTAAAAAGCTTTAAACGTAACGTTTGGCTTAGAGCTAATTAAAGAGATGACTGCTTCGTTATTGGCAAGTCATTGCTTGTTACAAAATTTGTCATTTCCTTATGCTTAAGCCACTCAGGGTCGGCTCTGAGATTCGAGAGGCCATAAACTTATACATTGTTGGGATCGAATTCTATATGTAAAACATTTTTATTCAGTTTTGGGGGCATCAACCTATACATATTAATTCAAAATCTTTTGAGGGTTTAAAACAAATGTTTTGTACGACATGGCCAAGGGTCGGCCCTAAAACCACCGCAAGGAATAAAATGAGGCACACCGATAGTTAGTTGCAGTCTTAATTGTATCTTTGACACTATAGATTCGGTAGATATATTTTTGTTAGAGACATTTATATCAATGAGAATATAACGAATGAAGTTATTCGTGATATTTCTTTAGTCCACGTAGGGGTGCGTACGTATGTGTATATGAATGTGCTACGTGTGCATGTAGCTACGCTAAATCATTCAAGTAATTGTAATTTATTGGTCTCGTCATGGTTGTTGAAGTAGTATTCACGAATAAACCTTTTGTTGGTAGTTGGAATAAACAAATTATTTTTGAAAAATACGTGATTTACCGTTGACGTTAAAGAAAAGAGTTATTATGAGAAGATGTGATGTTTGAAAGCATTTTTAGACACATGCAGGTTAGTAATCACTAACGTTGCTGAAAGTTTATAGTAAAAAGGTCACTGTACCATACATTTTAAATTTTCTTTTTTTTATATATTTTAAAATTTATCAATAATAAATAAGTGTAGTAAGTTCATATATAAATTTTTCCAAAAAGCATAATTAAATTATAAAAGATAAAAGTTCAGGACGATGTGGTCAAGTCGACATACTAATGATACTAACATATTACAATTCAATTTCATTACTAAACGAAATTACAACACATTTGTTTTTAGACATCTACATGGATATTGACCCTTGTTCTCGGTCTATTTGTAAATCCGAAAAATAAATTTCTCCGTGAATGGCTCCCTTCCAAAATTTAGTCTAGACCTTTTTAGGTATCAAAAAAAAAGAAGTAGAAGTTAGTAGAAGTTCTGATTTCAATTCTGACTATAACTGTTTTCTAGATTTAATTTTGTGTTTTAACTTGGCTTTATCGGTAGCTTTAAAAAATGTTGTATTTTAAAATTTCCAAAAAATAATCAAGATTTCTTAAATCATTAATTATCTTGTAATATGCTAGATGATTCGTTTGAAAATAACTTTATTTTATACGGGTTACATTTCATTCAAGGAAAAAAATCTCCCCAAAAAAGAAAAAGAGAAAAAAACCATTTATGTTTTCAACTAGAACACACGTGTAAATACATATTACATACATATTAAGATCCATCCACAAATCAAGAGGGCTATTTCAGACTTTTCACAATCCATACCAACCCACTTCTTGTATCTCCCGCCACGTGACTCGAGCCATTAAATTAAACAGCACAGACAAGGCGTTTGCTCGGCACGGCGAAAAGGCGCGTGGCTTTAGGAGCAGTGAGACCAAACACATCGCTCATGTCAAGCTCACTTGGTTTCATCCCATCGGGTAACTTCCACGTGAAACAATGTAATATATGAGCCACGGCTAAGTCAAGCGCGTATAACCCGAGTTGCATACCCGGACATGATCTACGACCCGACCCGAACGGAATAAACTCGAAATTACTCCCTTTAAAGTCCGGTACGCCCGGTTCGAGAAACCTAGATGGTCTAAACGTATCCGGGTCGACCCAAGATTTCGGGTCGCGCCCAATTGCAAATGCGTTGATCATAACGCGCGATTTCTTGGGAACAAAGTAACCGTCAATTTCGGCGTCTTCTGCAGTTTCGTGGAGGAGGAGTGGGATCGGTGGGTGTAGCCTTAGAGTTTCTTTGAGTGTGCATTTGAGAAAAGTCAACTTCTCGATGTCTGATTCTTCCACGCGCCGGTCAAGTCCGACAACCTCGGCGAGCTCTTGTTGGACCCGTTTTAAATCCTCGGGGCTCCGTAATAGCTCCGTTAAAGCCCACTCTATCGCGGACGCTACCGTTTCAGTTCCTCCAAACATAACGTCCTATTAAAATCAAATCAATTCATATTAAATAAAAAATATTTAGTATCATAATTATTATTATTTTTGTCATTGGTCGGTCTGATGGTAAATATTTTTTCTCACTAGAGACATGTGCAGAATTCTAATTCTGTGAGATTCAGCAGAAGTGGTGCAAATTACCACTAACCTTTCAAAATACAAATTATATAACTTATCGTATGAATATGAATATCCGTAAAATATAAATTACCTTCCTAGTTTAGATAAACTGGTTAATGGATAAAGTCTAATACGTTACGCTTTTTTAAAAAAAATATCATGGATATGACTTGTGTTTTATTTTAATAAATATAATAATTACCATGATGATAGCTTTGATATTATCACGAGTGAGTTTGATGGAATTCTGAAGATCCGTTGCATCCGTTACTAATTTAGCCTCTTCACTGTAAAAAGCAAGAAGATCATCGACCATATCGGTATCAACAACATCTCCATCATCGTTTTGATTCTCTTTCTTCTTTTGCATATGTTCATCGATGATATCGTCAATAAATCCATCTAGATCGTTACGGGCTTTCACTAGCCGCTTGTTTATCCCTTGCGGGTCGATCCACCCGAAATACGGAATAAAATCCGCTACGTTGAAAGCTCCAAAAAGCTTAGAAAACTCTTGTAAGATCCTTATGAACTCATCTTGTCCCTTTTCGCATGCTGACCCGAACGCTGCCCTGTAGGTTATGTTTCGGGTCAGCGCGAAAATTTTCTCCCCTACGTTTACAGGCTTACCTACAAATTTTTTTTAGTAAACATTAAAGTACATACATCAAAAGACATAATCTAGTTATGTTCTTTATTTTTTTATGACCCCACATAACTTACCAACGTTGTTAGCGACCGAACGGATCATTTTGTCCACTTCATCTCGAACAGAAGCCCATGACTCGGCTCGTTTACGGCTAAACACTTTCATGACACACACTTTCCTCATTTGTCTCCAAAACGGTCCGTAGTGAGCGAACGCCATGTCGGCTCGGTCATAAGTCAAGTAGCTTATGGCTATAGTTGCGGGCCGGTTTGAGAAGATACTGTCTTGGACTTGAAGGACTTGTCGAGCCATGTCCGGTGATGAGACGGCGTACATGTGGAGGAACCCCATGCGGAGATGACACAAGCCACCGTATTTTTTAGCTAAGTTGGCTAAACCACGGTGGGTGAGTTGGTCCATCATAGACATATTGCCTATAATGGGCCAACCTCGTGGACCGGGTGGGTATGGAGGCCTTCGTCGTCGTGTGGTGAGGCCGATGAAGAGGAAGAGTGAGACTACGATGAGAAGAGCCGTTGTGGGATCTAAGACTTCGCTTAGAGTTTGTGATATAGAAGAAGACTCCATATTTTGAGATTTTTTTTTGGGTTCTTTGAAAATTGTTTTTCTTTTGTCGTGGAAGGTCTCAAGAATTGATCATCAGGCTAAGTTCGCCATATTGGGGAAGTGAATAGAGAGGTAGGTTTTATAATCAAAGTGTGGTCCCTATATTCTTATTGAATATTGATTATGAGACTTTTACACTTTGTATACGTCGGGAAAATTATTATGTTAAAATATGGAAATAAATAGTATACATTTTAATGGACTCTAGCATTTATGATGAATTGGAAAAAAAATTGCGGTTTATATAAGCCAAATCTTAGTCAAACTGCGGTGTATAACATAAATAGTGTACATACCAATAGTATACCAATATTTTATATAAACCATTGCGGTTTAAATTGAAATATAAGACTAGTTGGCTAAAAAGTTGGTGATATCTCGCACACGGATAATACACAAGCGGACAGTTCATGATCATGATACCAATCCCGGAATGACTTTCTGATTTAGTGTTTGGTTGAAAGAAAAATGTATTTTCCTTAGATCATGATCATTTTAAATTATTAAATAGAATAATTTTTTTTTGTGCACAACTTTCATTCATAATATTAAATAGAAGAATTATAAGATAAAACTAGCTAAGTTATTAAGCCTTTAATCAATTAAATAAAATAATTATCCAAAATAAAAAAATTAAAGAAAATCATAATTTTGTATATAATTAAGTAAACGAAATCAAACATTTTAACAATCCTGTCTCTTATAAGTAATGAAAAGAAAAAGAAATGTTAAAAGACACCATAGATATGTTTCTTAGAGATGGCTTTTCAGTTAGGTTTACATGCATACAACTTGAAAGGTTCTTTTGCAAAGAAAACCTTTTTTTGGGTTCTATAAACCTTTTTTGAAAAATGAAACTTAAATATTACTTCACTTAACCATAAATTTAATCATAATCAAAATGATAATGATGATCATGAATGTATATATCCACAAGTATGTTAACATTTGCGACTTCTAGTTAGAAATATGGAGAAGTACAAACGAGTGATGTCATAAATCAAGTAGCTATTAATACTACTATATAATAGCTCTAAATCTTAGTGTAAGCACGAGCAGTGGGTAAGTAAGTACAAAAGGTTTGATTAATTAATCACTATTAATATCTCTAAATCTTATTCATAGACTGGCAAAGGTTCCTTTTTAATTTTGTCGTGTTGTGGTCCGTTTTTTTGACAAAAAAAAATTTGTCGTTAATCACACTCTCCCCATTAGCTTTTAAACAAGTACGCATCTCTCACCAAATAGAAATATTGTCATTTTGGTAGTTGCGAACTAAAAAAAATGTCAGAAACAGCTTAAGACTAAGAGTTTAGTTGCAAAGAGACGATAAAACAATACTCTCTCAGTTTTTATTACATAATGTTTTAGGAGAAATTTTTTGTTTCATATTAAATAATGTTTTTTAAATTTCAATGTATAATCACCCATAAACAATGAGTACAAAATTTATTGAAAATAAACAAAAATATAAGAGAAAAATAAATTATATCATCTAAATGCCCATATGATCCATAACCAAGAAAGGTATTTACAGTAAAAAATAGTTGTTTTATTGGAACAATATGAACTACTATATAGGAGGAAAAATCAAATTACTACATAACTCTAAGAAGTCACTCTCGTATCACGAGGGTGTGTTGTGTGTGCATGTAGAGTACTTGGCAAACTCCATAGTTTTATAGTAGAATAATAAACAATTAACACGACGATCACATGCCTCCACGATTCCCCACTCAATCAAAAGGTTAAGTCAACACTAAAAACATACGTGATTCCTAGATTAACGCTCGAAACTCTGCAAAGCTCGATTTTTTCAATATTTCTTTTGTCAATAACGCTCAAAACTAAAACAATTAAACGCACAAGACTTTGTAACGGCTAAACAATATGCGAAACGTATGCTATTACCACCAAACAGAAGACCCTATAAAGGGACAGTATAGTTTATCTAGAAGTTGACGAAGATCTAAATTTCCTAAGTCATTTTAAACTTTAACAATATGCATGTATATCGTACGTAACGTAACATATGCTAAAAAGGGTCTTGGGAGAAAACATACTCTCATACCTGAAAAAAATAAGACTATAATGTTGGGGAAAAATAGTATGGATATAAAATATATATATATATATATATATATGGACAACCTATTGATCAGAAATGTTCATAGTTTTTGACGAGTTTTTTTTTTCAAATATATTTCTAAAATGATTTAAGATAGTTATAATCACTAGTAGAAAAAAACGGTATAGTCACGTTTTAGCCACGAAAAAAACGTGGCTATAGGATCGTAATTTTTTTTTCGTAGCTAAATTGTGACAAAATCACTCGTACAACCACGATTAGCCACGATCCTATAGACACGATTTAGTCACGAAATTTATTGTGGCTATATCACTCTTTTTTTACTAGTGAATGAACGCCGATATAGATATGATACTTTAGATAATATTACTGCAGAAATGGATTCATAATTTTGTTAAATCAAAAGAGAATATATTAGACCGATAAACAAATTGTTACGTCGAAGGAGGTACGTAAGGATGCATGCTACCAACTTGAATACATCGTTGATATGTGCAGCTCAACCACTTTGATTTTGAGGCGGACATTTTATTTTTCTACTCACTTTTTTTTCGAGTTATGTATACAAAACATACCAAAAAACAATACAGGCATTTATTATGATTATTATCTGCACTAATTGTTATTTTCTTTTTATAAACACTCTGCATTGTTGTTGACAAATAGTTAAATACGTTTTAAACCCAAAAACATAAAATGGTTGAAACTTTTTTTTTGCTTAGTTACAACTCGTATACAAATAGTCAAGTACTATGTATAGTAGAATTTGAATTTAAATATCGACAATGCAGTAAATCTAAATATTTTCATATTTAAACTTGGGGCTGTTTAAACATCATTTTAGTTGCGTGGGCAGTTTTTGCTGCCTTTTTATATAAAATTTATATATGATAAAATAAAAAGGGTCACTTAACTAATACTAGAATACTGCAAGTATCTATAGTTAACATTTAAGTTGTTATTATCTTATCAAAACAAAAAAAAAGTTGTCACTTTCTCGGTGAAACCTCTACCTTCTCAGTAACGTGGACAGTTTTCGTAAGTCTTATCCTTAATTGTTGAAGGAAATTATTTATTAAATTAATATTAAGTTTCATTAAAAAAAATACTTTTGATGTTCATTTTTGAATAAACATTTCACAAAAACTTCATTAAACATTTTTGTAATACATCAGTTTTTCAACCCTCAAAATAATACAAATATACAAATGTTTGTACTATAATACACTGACTTGTAAACTGCACCGGATAAGTTTTTATTTTCAAATTACAAGAATTTTAAAATCTAGATAATTTCTTGAACTATTTTTAATTAAATGTTTTTAAAACAAAATATTTAATATTGTTACATAAATTTTGATATATTAAAAAAGTTTCGAAATTTGATGTGGATTTTTTTGTTCAATAATACCTGTTCTTAGCACACTTTTTGATATTTTTAAGTACGTTTTAAGTTTATTTCTCAGTTGAATATGATAAAATGTGGGACCATATATAAGCTCAGATTGACAAAGATTCGGATCAACATAACCATTCGAAATATCGAATAATATATTTTTACCAACTTCATGTAGTTCTGAACTGTATATGTATGTTCTTAGCTAGTTCTCACCTAACTTCATGTATTTTAAAACTATATAGTATTTGACTGAGTGATATGTAACAACTTGATCCAAACCAAAATATATATATCAATCTAAATGTTATTTTTGGATAGTAAATGTTTTCTTAAGTGTATAAAGTTAAATTTTGCAAACCAAGATAGAAGTGAGCTAGATTTTTTTTTACCCTTTTAAATCTTTGACACTCGAGATGAGTTAATTTAGATCTTTTTTTCCTTTTTAAAACACATCCTGGATAACTTTTCATAATCTATGAAATATACAAATTATTTTGGCAAACATATTTTTAATATTTTAAGCAGCATATACAATTATACGTAAACAAATATTAAAAACTTAAGAAGTCATTTCTATTATGTTAAAAAAAGCTCATTTTCGCTTTGAAAAATAGTAATTTTTTTTTGGTTTGATTATATTTTTAGAGTTTTTAATATAAAAGAAGACTTAAAAGATTATCATATAGTATAGAACAAAACATTAATAAAACCAAATCGTTTTATACTTTTATCTAGTTGACCAAACAAAAAAAAAATTTATCTAACGGCCCAATTGTTAATTTATTTTTTATTTTTTATTGGTTACTCCTCAAAATGTTGAAACATACATATCAAAATCCTTAGTTTAGACCCAAAATGTCGAGAGACGACGCACATTTTATGGTAGCAGTAGATATCGCCTCGATTTGTATATTCTTCAGCATGAAATATAAGTTAGATTAATGTCGTTATCTTGTGCACACAAATAGTATATATATAGTAACATGATAGTCTAGTGCTTATATACTAAATAATTACCATTTTGACGTTGCTTATGAGAATTAAACAATTTTAAATATTAAGTAACATGATAGTATAGTGTTTATATACACCTCTACTAAAAGAGGAGATCACGAATTCGAATTGCGTTGGGAAGAGTCGACATGGTCTGATTCCGCCCTAAAGAATTAGGGGTCCACAGCTATAAACCTCCTTTTTATCAAAAAAAAAAAAATCTTATATCTATCTGTCAAGACTCAAGAGTAATCAAAATGTTATTTTGTTTCATCATTATAAAGACAAATTACGCAAATGAATATTTTTTAAAAAATTACATTTTCTTTTTTATATAGTCAAACGACGATACTGATATTTAAAACGAACAAGGAAAAGTCTTTGTGAAACTTTTTTTTATTCCCACCTTGTGGGATGATGTAAGATGTTATAGATAAACCCTACTATTTTTTAAAAGAAAATATCTTTACGTAAACGTAATGTTGATAATTTCACCTAGAGGTAGAACAAAAAAAATACAAACTAACCCCTACAAAAGAAAAAAAACAAACCGTATAGCTACGAGAAAACTAAGGTTTTGATTGTTAAGTAGTTTTTAAACTAGTTTTTGGTTTTTGATTCTAAAAAAAATTAATTGATTTACCAATCAAGATTTTCAAATTTTATATTTTTCAGGATTTAAAAACAGTTTTTCACTTAAGTCTTCCAATTATATTTTTAGCTTTTAGGTTCTCATTAAAAAACCTAAAACTAGTTTTTGTTGGATTCTCATTATTTCTTTTCAAAAACCAAAAACTAGCTAACTTTTATAGATTTTTACACAAGAATCTCTTTTCAAAAATCTAAAACTAAAAGTTGAAATCTAGAAACCAAAAACCAAAATCAAAAAACCATTTGAAAAATTGCAAACAATTATGGTTTAAATGATACTAAATGATATTTTTCATCAAAAAAAAAAACTAATTGATATTAGCGCACTAATGTGAATTACTAGATTGTTGTTATTGTTGGTACGTCTCACTCTAGTATGGGCTTGACTATGAAATGTGCTCGTAAACTTTCTCCTGATAAATTAGATTCCAAGTTTTATCAAAAAAAAATTAGATTCCAAGTTTTACTTTTTTTGATAGAGAATAAGTTTCGAAGTTTTACTTTTTTTTTTATAACGAATAAGATCCGAAGTTACATCAACGAAACCTTCCATTCTCTACTTCTCTCTCGCACTGAAATTAAAAGTTCTTGATCTTGGTTTATTGGTCTAGTGAATAAAACAAAGAACCATACATATCACAATACAAAAGAAAAAACGAAAAGGTTTCTTACCATTGTGCAACGACAGCTAACAAAACTGGTCTCCTACGTGCTCTCTCTTTAATTAGTACATAACCGACAATTACATTGTGACAAGAGTTTTAATATCTTTTTATATAGCTAAATAATATGCATCTTAAACATTAAACTATATCGTTATCAAACAAAAACACTAGACTGTATCTTATCGCAACTAGTTCCTAACCATTTTGGTAGGTTTCACATAAAATAACATATGATTCACAATATTTCACATGTCCATATATATGCTCTTTGAAGTTTGGATAACAAACGATTTATTTATTATTGTATCAACCTTATAGGTTCTCCTGCCTGTCACCATGTGCTAAGAGTTTAACTATTCAAATAAGTGATTTTATATAAAATATATTTTAGTTTATACTAACATTTCATAATGTTATGTGTTTTAGGAAAATTGTTTGTTTCGCAAAGATGATTTTTTAGGTTTTCAATGCATATTTAAGTAGTTAATGATAAGAAATTATTAAATTTAAGAAGTATTGATTAATCTTATTGGTCAAAAATTATGAAAAACGATTTTTTCTACAGAAAACAAAGTATTTATTGTTGTACATTAATCGTTTTTTAATATGTGTGAAAAGTCAAAAAAAAAAAATATCATTATGAAACCAAAGGAGTACTGTTTATATAGACTCGATTGAATACGATATTGAGACAAATATAATAATAACCAAATTGCATCTTAGTTTCACTCTTTAATTACGTGGTCATACCGTCGTCTTTACATGATTACCATTATAAAAAACAAGATAGTCAACAGTAATTATCCAAATATATCCCATCAAAACAATTATTATTCAATTAAGTGAGTAATTGAAAATTATTGGAATATGTATTTGGGCCTATAAATCATTTACGTCTCGGTGCGTTTGTGGTTTTCATCACTTCACGCGTCCCCATCATTGTTTCTTGTCAATTTCACCAATTAGAGGGTTCTCGTGTATATGTTTTCAACTTTATTTTTTTCAAACATATACATGGTTTTATCTAGTTTTATCAATATTGAAAACCAAATAAGTATCAATAAAAAGAGAATGTTAGGGAATATATAATTGTGAAAAGTTGAAAACATATACATGATCAACTCTAGCTAGACATCGAGATAAGTTGGATATCTTATACTTTTGAAGCTAAAATAAAATAAGATAAAAATGTTATTATGGGTCTTTAATGCCATTTGATATTTGTGAAACCATCACATAACGTTTTGACCCAAATACTATTGGGCCTAACAAATTTGGCCCAAAATAGAGATGACTCGGACCAAATGAGAGACGGTTCTTGGAACCCCCTTGATGAAATTTGTAATTAAATAGGTCTTCAAAAATGAAAATTCTATTTCATCATTAAAAAAAAAAGAGCGGAGGAAATTAGTCTTGTTTAGTTGAATGTTATAAGATTAGTTACATTTTGCCTTTTAAAAATATAAAAATGACTTAGTATTAGTATATAGTATTGTATTTATACTATACTCACACATATGGTTAGGTAGCTATACTCACACATATGGTTAGGTAGCTATACTCACACATGCTTATATATGTATCTTATACAGTTACACTGATAAATTGATGAGATTTCACTTCGCAATGTGTAACATTTTCTTATTCTAAAAGAATAATAGTTGTATTCTATTTAGATCCAACTAACATCTCAAGGAAGCGTCTTCGTGTGCAAAACATTTTCAAAACAGAAAATAGCGTAACGCAAAAGAGAAGTCATCATAAAGAAACAATTGTCTCGTAACGCAATACCCTTTTGGTGCCCACATTATACCTACTATATATATATACACACATATTTTTTTTTTATCACATGTTATTTGTTTCCATTTATAGTGTTTCTTATGTTCCTTTTGAATATATATATGTAATGTCTTATCTTACAATTTACTTTAAATCCCACATGCATTTGCAATGAACTCCTGCGTCCCCATTTATTAACTATATATATATGAATCAGAATGACGTAACTAATCTATTCTCTATACTCAATTTTAATTGCATTTTCTTATGCATTTAAGTATATAAGAAGTATGTTTGTGGACCGTCTTGCGCGTGAAGCAATTTCTATAGTTTGGTCACTCTACTATACTAGATAGATAGATAAAAAAGGAGAACAAAGTTTAATAATTGAAGAGTCTCAAGCCTCAAGCTCGTCTCCTTTTTTGCAGCTTTTTTTAGTTATAGATTAAAAGTTGGTAGGTTATGTATAGGAGATGCATGTGCATGAGATTAATAAAATTTAATGCAGAGGATTAGTGGTCAATTATAGTGGATAGTAATAGTATAAAATGGAGAGGAAGGAGAGTGTGTTGAAGCATAACCTCATGAAGTGAAATATAGTTTGATGATCGATATTGATAAATAAAAATGAAGGGTATAAGAGAGAGATCATTATCTAGTTTGTTGATTTTCTTGTTCGGTCTTGCTTATCTTGTGTTGTTTCTTAGCTCAAACTCTGTTGATGGGCTGCGAGGCCTAACGGAGATAAATGAAAATGAGAGTAGTTTTATGAATGTTACTACTTCTTCAAGCTTGTTGAACTCTAAGAGTAATGCGAATGTTTCGACCGTTGGGTTTGAAAATGCTTTAGTTGGTGAGAACGGTAATGTGAGTACGAGTGGAAAATGTGAGCCACCAAGTGGAGGCAGTGGCAAAGGGAGAGGTGGAGGCGGTGGTGGAGGAGGAGGTGGAGCTAATGGATCAGGCAGAGGCCAGGGAGGTGGCGGTGGCAGTGGAGGAGGAGGAGGTGGCGGTGGAAGAGGTGGCGGTGGAAAGGGTGGAGGCGGAGGTGGTGGGACTAATGGAAAGGAGAATTCCCACAAAAAGAAAAAAAGAAATGATGGTGGCGGTGGAGGAGGCGGGGGAGGTGGGAGTGGCGGAAATAACTCAGGCCGTGGTTCAGGTGGAGGAGGCGGTGGTGGTGGAGGTGGCGGTGGAGGAGG